>JARHVA010010577.1:0-20000 GCA_037957365.1 Torreya grandis
ATTGGGCTTCTTTGACTATATGGATGTAGCTAGATGATGGTTTTTATACTTGAAAATGATAGATCTTTAGTTTATTTAGAAGGTGATTGACTTATCTTATGGCTGATCTTTTTGAGTAATATTAAACTCAAACTAATAGGGAATATTTTCTCAATATGTAGAAGTTGAAAATCTTGAACCAACTGTAATAAATAGTGTCTATTAATTATGACTCTGACATGTTTTATAGGCAACATTTCGACATTTTACTTTTATTTCCATTGTGAAATATGTAAGAGGACCCAAAATGATGTTTTAAATTTTACAAATTATTAATTAATTAGTGTGGGTTTTTATCCATTGTAACTAGACAAGAGCATAGTGTATTCATGTCTAACTAGTACAAACTTACCCAGGAGGATCAAGGACACTTATCCTAAACTAGATACAATATGAAGGTGATTTTAAGTATATTGAACATTTTAAATTTAGATGTATTTATAGTAGTAGTGTAAAAAAATGGTTAAGCTACCATATAAATAAGATTTCTATGAATAAATTCCAACTAAGATTTAGGTAATTATGTGAAATTTATGTAGTTTATATTTTTTTAGGAATTAACATTTTAAATTACTTGTGACCAAATATATGTACCTACATTCGTCTGCCCCCCCCCCCCCCCCCCCCCCCACCATAATTTATTCTAGTATTAAAATTTATAGAGTAAAGGTGAAATAAATGAACCTAAATGTCTATAACACACTATGTCTTTGATATGAAATTCAAATGTGTAGGGAAGTTAATTAGTGAAACCTCGCATTGGCTCATGAAGTAGTAATTTCTTTAATTTTGTGTTTGAAAAAGATAAAGTTTAAAAATTTGAAAATTTAAAAATTAAATATCATAGAAAGGGAGGAGTACAGCTTTTATATACGTTAAACCAAATTTACTTGTAACATGTATCTGATAATGGAGAACCATGCCCCATTTTAAAATCACTTAGAGAATTTAAACCAATGGCAGACTGAGAGTGATCGTGTCCTAGTTTCAATAACTAATGATGATCTTTAGCTAGAATAATGGATTATTACATCCCTCATAAATGGATAATAGTAAAAATAATATTAATGCATGATGGTAGAACCATCTGATGTTTATTTATAAGTTATGCCAAGGCCATTGAGTGTCCCTAGTCTTGAACATACATCACCTAAATAGATTAGAATCACACTGATCCAAATGAATATAGATTATTTATAAAAATATAATAAATAAATATTATTTACCCCATAATTACCTCATTTCCCATAGACTTATATAAAAATGAATACTTTACTTTAGAATTTTTAACATTGAATTTTATAAGTACGCATGAATAAGTATCATTCATTTTCAAAACATTAACTGTCTTATTTATGAAAATTTTATACTTGAAACATTCAAACATTGAATTTTTTAGATTTGTAGTTTTGAAATTTGAATAATAATCATCATGAATGAGTATCATTCCTCCTAAATCTTTATAAGTGTTGTGTAATGTAACACTCTTATATACTCAATTGTAAATACATTTTCAACATGTAATTTTTCTATTGAAACTATTTTCATATGCCCCATTCCTATACATTAAATTGTGTATAGTTATATACTTTGAGATTTTTAAACTTTGAGTGCCAATTCCTAATGTGTTAATGTTTTGATTTATGAATCTCTTTAAATTTTTGAATAATTGTACTATGTTATTGAATCTAATTTATTGTAATTCTTTGATTCCTTTAAAGCATCTACTCTATATTTTTGAAACCTTTATTTTCTCTCGATTCTAATTTCTCTCTTATTATAGAGGCTTGTATTTATAATATAAGCCCATTACAATGCCCCATTTTTTATATCAGGGAGGTATCCTACTAGTAATTCATCTCAAAATAAGTGTTAAAAATATCATTTGATAAATATATAATCATGTTTAGTATAATTTTGACATGTGTACAGTATGTTATTATATATAGTAATATAAACTTAATTTTAAACATGTATGTAACACATTGAATACAAGGCATCAAAAGTGTTATGTTTATGTATATTTATCAATGAGACTCATAATAAGGTAACCATCCATGAAATTAAATGATATGAATAATTTAACTTGTAATCAAGGTTAGAAAATAAAACACACAAGACATAAAAGTTCATCTAATGTCATACAATTAGGGCAAGGATCGCATATAAGGAACATATTAAATGGATTTACAATTAGATATCTCACACATAGAGATAAGGTCCACAAGAAATGGAAATGTTACAATGTTTCAATATAAATTATTTCACACATAGAGCTAAAATCCATAAGCAATGGACATTTTAAAATTTAGTACAAATAAATATTACACAAATGGGGCCAATCTCCACAAGGAATAGACATGTTCAAATGTCACCATACCAAGAAATGTTATCATATACATGTCTAAATAATTTTCATACAATGTTTAAGGACCACAAATAATAATGAATCAATGTCTAGCTTATCATGTACAGAATTAAACATCACTAAAGATCCATATAACAATTGAAAAGTATTCCATTCCATCAACATGTATTAATGGAATATTTTCTCAAAGTGTGTGTGTGTGTGTGTGTGTGTGTGTGTGTGTGTGTGTGTGTGTGACAATTTAAAATATGAGTGATTAGAAAGTCATTTTTAATATATGTCATTCAAAATTGCATTTGAGTTCATATACAATATAGCCTATGATGGAAAATCAAATTGTCAATCAGAAAAACATATAATATTCATTGAAAACCTGTTACATATATAGGGAAATTATCTCCTTAAAACTAGGAGATAATACCTATCCCACAAATTACTCATACCCCTAAAAAATCTCCCAAACCCCTATCTTAAAAACTCGTACAACCACTCATGATATTATTTATTTTATTTTCAGTGATACTTATCATTCCCTCCCCTAATGCTAAAAACATTAAGGACATGTTTCCTTCACTTTCACTATCTAAGGTAGAACTGCTTTTCTCTAGATCACTTTCCTTTATTTCCATTGCTTTTTCATTCACTTTTCCATTGAGAATGTCTTTTGTTCTCTGATTTCAATTTAGAAGAGTATGCCCTAGTTTTTTATAGTAATAACATGTGTATCTAGATTTGCGCATATGTTTCAAAGACCTGTAAAAAGTACTTGGCCTATTTTGTGTAGCAACTGCTTCTTCTTCATCTGTAACATTATTCTTCATTTTATTTCCTTCATCAAACAATGTTGATATGACTTTTTCTAAGCTTGGAATCAACTTACTTAGAGTGAACACCATATTTGACATGCTACTGGGCATGCTATTTAAATGTATGGTTTTTGCATCTATTTATTTTACCTCTGTTTTTATTCTAGCAACTAATTGATGAGAGAGTGAAATTTTCTGATGTGGGACACCATGACTTCACCTTCATCTATTTTGAGACCATACAATTTTTGTTTCATAGTGATTTCAACACTATCGGCTTGAGAATCGAATAGTGTTTTTAATGTTTCCTAGATATCTTTAGAAGACTTTATAAAATTTACATGATGTAAATATGGTTTTGATAAGCCAAGACCAATAATGGTTAAGGCTTTACTATCTTTGATTTTCCATTTTTGGTGTTCACTGCATCCCTCAGTATTGGTACTGTGCTGTTAAATATGTCCCAAAGATCCCTCTCAGTTAACAATAGTTGAGTTTGGATTTACCATGTATGAAAATCATTCCCATCAAATTTTTCAATTTGAATTGTTTTTTCCATGTTACCCTCCCTTACTTTTGACTCTTTAACTCAAAAGACATTGGCTTCAAATGATATTATGTTTGTATAAAAGTAACGACTCAATCTAAAATATTAAACCTTGACTCAGAGTAGCCTATAAAATCTAGGCAATGAAAAAGTAATTAAATATTACTTTTCTCCTAGACTTTGATAAATAGTTTATTTTGACCAACATTCAAACTATAATTATACTTAAAATGACCATGACATTTACAATATATAATCTTTTAAATTAATTGAGTCATAAAACTATGACAAACTAAAATATAAATAAAATACCACAATAGTAAAGAATTTGAAAAATGTACCAAAACTAAACGATTTAACAAAGATAAAAAAATAAAATAAAATACTTAAATAAAATACAATCTAAACATGAAAACCTAATACCATAAGATTCGACTGCAGACCTTTTTAAAACTACCATATGCTGGAATAAACAATGTTGATCACTCAATCTGGGGCGAGAAAATAATACCAAAAAACTAAAACAGGTCCTTTATTTCCACCGCCATCGCCTTATTCATTTCTCTTGAGTACCTCGACTCAAGTATGTCGCTGATTTAAGAGAATGCCAGAAGAGGTTTAATGATGGATCAATAGTCGATGTGGAATCTGAGAGGGTGGACAGATTGGATTCACCGAAGGAGAAGCTAGCTCGGCGTTTGGAGAGAGACAAAGTCGTTGAGGTCGTCGAATCAGCTGGATGCGGAGAGACCGTGAGTTGGATGGCGATCCAGGAGAATAGGTCTCCAGCAGGTACACGGTGTAATTCGCTACAGAATTGATCACGTTGAGTTGGGAGGAAGATCGATCCAGATGTTGAAGATGGGAGTTGAAGCTTGGCAATAGCTAGCTGTATGACGCATTCAAGGAGAGATGTCAGTTGTTTGAAATGAATACGCAGAAGCAGGGTCAGATCAGAGACTGCTGTAAAATAAGAATGAGAGCAGAAAAAGCACCTGGTCTACACCGGTTTTCTGCAGTCATAAAATAATGGCCTTTTTAAAAAAAATCTTTCGTATGTGGTCTGCACTAAGAAGTCTTATTAGAAGAAAAAAAAAGAGATATCCAAAGATGGATCCGCTCTGATACCAGTGATGGCAAATCAAATTGTCGATCAGAAAAACATATTTTATTCATTGAAACCCTATTACATATATAGGGAAATTATCTACTAAAAACTAGGAGATAATACCTATCCCACAAATTACTCATACCCCTAAAAATATCTCCGGAACCCCTATCTTAAAAACTCGTACAACCACTCATGATATTTTTTATTTTATTTTCAACGATACTTATCAGCCTATTATAGTCTAACTTTCAAAATTAGATGCTCCCTATATAGGCATCAGCACTATGGGGGAATCCAACATAGAACAATGCATGCATAATGTACTTTCTTTATCATACTCATATACCTCATGATTCTCATATGTGTATACAAAATTGATATGTTATCTACCAATAGGTGAGAAATAACATATATAAATCAGTCGACTAACATTATATGTTATTTTGAACTTATTTTTTTTTATTATATATATATATATATATAATAAAATTAATTGTATGGGAATTAGTATATGATTTCGTATATGAGAGGATCATAGTGCATGTTTTGATTAAATATGTAGAATATGATTTTTTAGTTTTTGAAAAGTGATACATCATTGTTTGTTACATCAATAAGTATTCCCTACAGTGGCATCCATATATATATTTTTTAAATTAATTGTAAGGGAATTAGTATATGATCCCATATATGGGAGGACCATAGTGCATGTTTTGATCAAATATGTAGAATATGATTTTTCGTTTGTGAAAGTGATACACCACTACTTGTTATATCGATATGTATTCCCTACAATCACATCCAGTGTGGTTGGGGGGTGAAAGGTTACAATGGCGTGAGTGGGTTGGCAATTAACTAATTGAAAGTCGACTTATTAAAAAAAATTAAAAAATAATTTAACATAAAAAAGTGTGGAACACTGTGATCAATAATTAATCAGAAGACAATTTTTTTGGAGAATATAAGCTGACATACCATTTTTAAGAAATTATATATATATATATATATATATATATATATATATATATATATAACATTGTCTCAATCTGAATTATCTAGATCTATAACTAGTAATTACTTTGAGATGTCTTGATCAATATTATTACCTTGTCTTTCCTTCATCCATCATTTTGTTCCTTTAACATGGATCCTATGCATTCTATAAGCATTTTCTCTGTTATCAAATCTACACTTTTAGACAGTCTACAACATTCAATGAAATAGTTACTTCAAATGATTGACAAGACAATTATTTATCTTAAACCCTTTGATAATCAATATCACTTCACTATGTTTCAGATGACTCCAATCCTTGTTCAAATTACAAACATTGATTATTCTACCAAGAAGCTACCTATTATTCAGATTCTGCTATAGTGTTTTGTGTATTCTACATTTTATCCTTTTCTATTTTTACACGCTACAATTTCACAATATTGAATTCCTCTTCTGCGAAGATGGTGATCTCATTCACTTTCTTCTTGGCTTCTTGGTGAATGAGTCTTAACATCTGCGAGATCTACTTCAACACATATTTTAATGCCGATATAACACCTCCATCACAGGAACGACCAACTCCATTGGCTTTTAGCATAGGTGGAAGATATGTTTACTTGTCAACAGATATTTTTGGAGCGTGAACCTTTACTTTTTATTCATATTCCTCTTTTACTTCTTCCAAAACTATCCATCATTTAAATATTTCAAATTTATCCTTTGTGTAATCTCTTACACACTTAAAGACCATTTTGAACTTTTCCTTACTCGAAGTCCACCATTGGAAACAGATTGAAATCTGGTCAAATGCCTTGCTCAAAATTTAAAGTTACAGGATACTGTGAGATTTTACAATATTAATTTCCATAGGTACACATTAGCTACTCCCATTAGACTGTGAATTCAATCCATCTCCAATTACACATATTCGCTTTTCAAGTCGAAACATAAAGTTGTTTATCTAGTCGTCAAATATTATCTAACTGAGGTTTAAAGAGATCCGAATTTGAATTTACATGTATAGTTCAACTTTCATGTATAATATCATATTTCTATCGACGCTTACAATATTACACAAATCCAATTCTATTTCACCATTGATTGAGATGGATCGATTTGTACTCTTCTAAATTCTTTGATAATGGTCCTGGATTGATATTTATTCAACTTCCTTTCACTCATAACAGTCAGAAAAGACATAAAGACTTCTGTGATTTCAGACCGTACTACTAAAATGATATTATAATCTAGACATCATATAATTTTATGCAGGCTATTGTCCTTGATAATTGTATATTTTGGATTTCAAACACCAGGATAAAAATCTATTCAGCATGAAATTTATGCCTACTTCATCTCTTACCACAAGACGCATCCATTCGAGTATTTAAACAATTCTTGAATTTATACCCAATTGATTTTAGTGAGCTTGGATAATAACTTGTCTCAAAACAAAATAATGCCAAACGCATTCAATCTAATAAGACTTATTATGAAATCTTTTTGAGTTGAATAAAACCATAATAATTCACCTTTGTTTTGTTACTTTACTGCATATCCTAACTTAAATTTTTGTCCACACAGTCATAATCTGGATGATCTTGACCAAAAGCACTTTTCTTCTATTAATCAAAACCTTACTTATATACAGACAGTCCATTCGTTCATTCATCATGAAAATACAGACCATTATTATTACAAATCTAGAGACTTTTTTTCTCCACTTCCTCTCCCTACTTAAAAGCTATATAGCGCGCTTTTATCTATTTTTCCATACCTTTATTTGGTTCCTCTTCTATAGCTATAATCCTTATCTTACTATAACAACTTATGCAGATTTAGTTTGGTCTTGTTTTTAAGACCAAAATCCTCTCAATAATCCTAGACCTTGTAAACATACTAATTTTGGACTCTTCCTACGTAAAGATGGACTTTACATTGGGTAAATATTTATTCCACGTACTTAGGTCCATTTTTGAAACTACCTCAAATTCCTAGTTACAATTTAATTTTATAATTTTGACTTTAAATGACCACTATAGGACTCTTATCAATGATATTTTACAATCATTTTGCCTTCATAGTTAAGGCTTATTGACTTTCATTTACAAAATATACATAGGCAAGTTGATGTTCCTGCATCAATCATTCACCAATTCAAACAAGAAAAATATTAGAGTACATAGAGAAAAGTAAAAAAAATTATTATTTTTAATTCAAATTTTTGATATGTATATAAGAGTTATATATATTTCAATTGCTATTACTGTATAAAATCTATTTATTTTAATTTTCATTGCTATAACTTAAATTAAAAATATCCAAAAAAATAAATAAATAAATAAATTGCCCTAACTTCATCTTATCTTCCACCACACTGTTGTATGGATTGACTCAAAATTATTCGAAACGAAATTATTGAAACCTTTCCATGATTATAATCAAACTATTAAATATCAAACCAAACTTCAGCCATCGTTCAGCCAAAAGTGCATGAACAATCAGCGAACAGGTGGCAAAATAGCTAAGAGAATGGTTACAAAAAAGTCTACAATCTTAGATTCCTCCACCTCTATCTTTGGAGTGCAGGATCATATTAGTTGGTTTTGAGGCCCTTTTTTTAGGTTTCCAATTTCTTCTTCCAGACAACTATCCAATCTGCCTTCTCCTCAAGATCTGAATTAGGGAAAAAGTAATAAAAAGTAAAATTAAAATAATAGTATTTTTTTATATCATCTCTACATTTATGAATGGAAATTGTAATCTCTCTCTTTACAAGTTTGTGAGACTAAAATTAAAAATATCCACAGAAAAAAAAAAAAAAAAAAAAAAAATTGCCCTAACTACATCTTATCTTCCACCACACTGCTGTATGGATTGACTCAAAATTATTCGAAACAAAATTATTTAAACCTTTCCATGATTATAATCAAACTATTAAATATCAAACCAAACTTCAGCCATCGTTCAGCCAAAAGTGCATGAACAATCAGCGAACAGGTGGCAAAATAGCTAAGAGAATGGTTACAAAAAAGTCTACAATCTTAGATTCCTCCACCTCTATCTTTGGAGTGCAGGATCATATTAGTTGGTTTTGAGGCCCTTTTTTTAGGTTTCCAATTTCTTCTTCCACAACTATCCAATCTGCCTTCTCCTCAAGATCTGAATTAGGGAAAAAGTAATAAAAAGTAAAATTAAAATAATAGTATTTTTTTATATCATCTCTACATTTATGAATGGAAATTGTAATCTCTCTCTTTACAAGTTTGTGAGGCATTTCATAATTAGTACTTGTGAATTTTAAGGAAAAAAAAAGAACAAATAGAATGACGGGATTGTGCGATGACAAGGTTATAGATGGAATTTTATAAACAACACTTTAATTCCTCATAATTAATATTAATGATTTGTATTTATGATGGTAAAAATATAATAGAATCTTATTAAAAATATATATTTTTTCAATTATGAAAAAATTAATTTTTTAATTATAAAAAAAATTTGAATATATAATCTTTTTTGTTCATTTACAATTACACTATAATATTTTTAATATTAGAGGTAAAATATTTTATTATAGTTATATGATTAATATAATAATTATTTAATCAATATGTAAGGATAATGGCTCGATAAAAAATGCAATTTAAAAATGAACAGTTGAAATAATAATATGAAGAACCAAAGAAAGAATGTCAAAGAGATTAATCTTGAGAATACCAAAAAAAAACAATAATTACCAATGATAGATAAGCATATAATAAATAAAAATGAATATGAAAGATAATGACACATAAAAGGTGTAGCTAAATTGCCAATCAAAGATCTACAAGGACAAATAAGATAACATGCAAAATATATGATAGTGCATTGTGCACAAACTTCTCAACAAGACCAAGTTATATTACAAAAAAGATTACAAAGATTAATGCATGTAGATAAAATGTTTGCTGTAAAAAGAGAACCACTACAACAAAGAAATCAAAATAGAGTACAAAGACATAATCAAACAAATAATAATGTCGATGTGGATGGTAATGATGAACTTTCAATATAGAGAGAAGCAGAACATATGACAAAATTTGTTGAAATCCCTATTCATGAAAGTGAATGTGGAATAGAGTGTGTACCAAAAACTACACAATAAATATTAATAGAGCCATTGGAATTCAAGTTTACTAATATTTATCATGATATATAAGGCCTTATGAAGAATCAAACAAAAATAACCACTGTCAAAAGAAGAAATAAGAAGAATAATTCTAAAATTAGTGAACAAACATGGCCAAGTGAAATTCTAGGATCCTAGAGAAATCAAGAATAAAAAAATACTAATATAACCAAAAATGTTGTTATAGATTTCAAGACTATATCATTGTTCTTTAGATGTGAGTTAGATAAACTTGCTTCACCACATGTGTGTTATATTCGTCAAGAGAGTTACCCTAGTTTGATTATTCGTTGAGCTCCTAAAGGGCATTTTTTTTTACAGATGACATCAACATAAAGGTGTGTACCAATTTTATAAATAAAATAACATGGATCCTATTCCCCAACCACTAGAATTGACAAACTTGACCGAATTAGAAGAGATGTTGATCACCCATGTGAATCCAATTCTTCAGGTGACCGATGCAATAAGATGGAAATATAAATACAAATAGCATATTATTTGTTTTCAATAGTAATTTAAGTAAGTTCCTAAAAAATTACCATATTATATTTAATATCTTCCAATTATCATAGTGCGAAGAAAGAAATAATGTGTAACTACATACAACTTTACTATGAATAAATATAGTGTATATAATACACTTAAATATAAGATTGACTATTGTAAATTATATAATGATGTCAAGTTTGATGAAACAACACTAAAGGATATCCCAACCAATAAGTCGACAACTGTGTTCAAAAAATTGAACTCAGTTAACATGAAATTTGATACAAGTTTCAATGAATATGTTTTGTCAGGTCCTATACTTGAGATAGATGAAGGTAATATTATAGATCACATGTCATCAATAGTAACCAAACCACCCAATGCCCTAAGAGAGATGTAAGTGATTCAAATTTGGGTAAACAATTTAAATGGTAATCCAAATGAACTAATATCTTCCTCACAAATTGGTACATCTCCATTGAATGAGTATGTGATATAAGGTTTATTAGCCATGGCTTTCCCAACTATATTCCTTGATAGAAGGTTTGATTGGTTAGAACCATGACTAAAACATGTACATCTACATGAATATATGAAACATCTGATTTGATATTGAGATAATCATTTTGAAAAAAAACCCTTAATTTAGGTAACCTTCCATGAATAGAATCATGTGAAATCGATCACAAAATTTTCATCATCAATATTTGTAAATAAAATTATTTAATAGGTACCTATTATAATTGATGAATTACATTAACACATATATAATATGCTAGAATATCACCTTTTGCATCAGTTGATGTGATATGGAACTACATTATAAGGCACACATTCTTATTGGAAAAAGTGTCATGCTAAGTTAATTGACCTATTGCATCAAATTGGAATGCAAACTATCTTATTTACTTTAAGTGTAACAAGAAAGTTTTGCAAGTAAAAATGAGAAAGAAAGGTTTGCAAGTAGAAATGATTATCTTAAAAATAATAAGCGTTAGTCTAAATATATGTATTAAATGTTTTTTATATGAATAATAACACAAAATTTTATTTGATATAGGTACATGCACCTTATCCTTTTCATCATGATGGATCAAAACTATTTTTAGATCTAGAAAAATAAGATAAAAAATATGAGCTAAAAAGAAATAATGATCGTGTGAATACTCATAATTGTCATGTGTTTCAATCATGGCATACAAATGTAGATTGGCAAAAGGTACTATCAAAACATTTCATTATGAAATACACTAAAAAGTATGTTGCGAAAGCAAAGATAAGTTCAAAAACATTTCAACAAATGTTGATGTGACTTGAAAATGTTTAGATACCATAAGATCCTACTGCATGAGTATATAGATGTTATGTATCTAAAAAAATTATTAAAATAAATACTGCTGAAATGGAAACATGTCACATGTTACTAGAAATTCATTTGATGGAGTTTATTAGGGTATTTATATCATTGAATGTTGGGCATAAAGTATTTCAATTGGTATTAAAAAAAATATTCAAAGAGGATGAAGAAACAGAAAAAATATGGAAATTCAATAATTGATAGTAGAAAGATAGGGTGTGACATTTGTGTAAATATCATGTGCAAATTCATTAGATGGATTAAGGATCACAATGGCTTTAACATATGATAGGTTTGAGAAATTTAAAAATGGAAAAGAAGTACAAAAAATAAAAGAGGAAGAAGAAAGACTTCAATTGTTAGAGGATCTCATGTACACAGATGAAATTCCTTAAACTTATTAATATTATATTACTTGTATATATAATATATGTGGTTTTCTTTATCTCTCATTTTAATGTCAAATTCATATGGTTTTAATTTCATAAAATTATTTTTATATTTCATATATGTCATATCGGTGTTTTTCTCTACTTCCCATATTCTCTAAATTACAGTGATATTGCATATATATCATATATGTACAGTTTTGATATCCCTCTCTATATAAATTTATATATCAAAATTTATGTTTCTCTCTATTTTTAATGTTAATAATTCATCAAATATTTATATTAAATGTTTTTTTATTAAAAAAATATTTAATCTTACATGGCAGTGAGTGTTACTAGCGTACATATCTTAGATAAATCTATGTAAAATACACTAATATATCATTCTTGAGGCACTCATAATTCAATACGATATAGGTGCCTCAGGAATGATATCTATCCATTTATTTTACATAAATTTATCTAAGATATGTATGCTAGTAGTATAACTACTTATATATTGAAGGTGATTAAGTGTTTTTTTCTAACTATCTACATCTTTGCTTGTAGTATTAATTTCCACAAGTATAATATGAGAAGATATACGAGTTTGTAACTTTTTTTTCGTAATATGATAACTTATCACTATTTATGTTTATTGTGGGACATGTTGTACTTTATGGACTGATGTCTTAGGATGCATTGGAGGATATTTAAACTTTTTTCAACCCTCAATAATTCTTGTATCTGAATGTTTTTTATTAGGATGGTATAATATATCCCTTAAAATAGTTTACAAAGGTATTTTTTATAAGTTCCATAATTTATTTTACACTATACTCTAAAATAGGTGTACTTATTATATTTAGACAATACATATAAGTATTTTCGAAAACTATTTATTTATGGTGTTATTCAATAGATACCATTATTTTCTTACTCTACACTTGAGTAGGTATCATAACAAACTATGGTTGTGGTGGGGGAGAAGGAGTAATTATCAATGATTATAGATAATACTCATATGGAAGGCATTAAACCTAGAAAACTTGGTCATATTTTATACACTTGAGGCATGTATATGCATTATATATGGTATTTCATTACTCTTTTCTGTCCAAGGTCATCCTAATAACATGTTAAATACCCCTATTTGTTGTAATATTGGAAATCAAGTTTCCATTATTATTAAATCAACTTGGAGAGGTCACACTATATTCCCATAGTTATTTTATGTATGCCAATAAAATTTTCTAATTATTCTTTAAATAGATTGTAAATATTTCTTGTGTGTCTAAGACTATGAAGGAGTGTCATTTTAAATCCATTTTATCTTGAGTCATTATCAATCATGATAATGTATTTATATCAAACTAACTAAGAATTGTAGAGTGAGTTGACCACCTTGACAAGAATAAGAATAATGCATCATATTGATCACCATATATATCTATATTTTGATACTCAATCTTTGGCTCTCTAATCTTATAAATAGTCACACAATTTTTGGTTATCATTGACAATTTTTTATATTGGCGATGCCATTTTGATATATTTGAAGTGTGAAATATTTGTTCATATCTTTGATCTAATTATTTGTACTCTTTCTTTATTACCCATGTGCATGTAATGACATATTTAGATTTATCATAGACCATAGTGTATTTTATGAATTTTATATTAATTTCAAATTTGATAATGCCTTTAGGTCTAATTTGTGTAATATTTTATAGTAATTTCTAATAGTAATTTTTTTATTTCCCTTAATTCCATGATAATTTCAAAAATCACTTCCATTTATGTACTATTGATGATGAGTGTCATGATAGTATTTATGGTGGATAGTGATTAACATCTAATCCAATTATCTATGAACAATATCATGTGGTTGATCTCTAAATTTTTAAAACTTAATTGGTTGCCTCTTATGTAAAATAAGTTTATTCACAATAGGTGGTGCTTTGTAAACTAGTTGTGTCCATTTATTATATACCTTAACTTTCTCTTCCTAAATTTTAATTGTTTACATTGATTCATCCATCCTCAGATGGACTTTAATTTTAATATTTATTTTAGATTTTGGATTTTACTATATTATTTTGTGTAACTTATTTATTATGTGAAGAATGTATTGAATTATTTTTATTAGTAGCCTTACATGTTGCTAAATTTAAACGAAGTGCATATTACATCACATCAATATATAATAAATCAAAATAATTATAAATTTTATGAATTGTTGTTTATTTTAGAGGAGACAAAAGTCCCATATAGAATATGATTTTTTGTTCTAAATTTTAAAGTTGATATGTTATATAATACAATATAGTTTTCAATGATGAAATTTAATCTTCAATAATCTCATCATGACCCTCTTGAAAACAATGTAAATGTGCCCTTTTTTACTTTGTTACCACATATTTATGATAATATAATAAGAATTCATATTTTCACTTTTTTAAGTTAGGTAAGGATCAACTAGACAAGTTTTAAAACAAATTTATTGCATCTCTTGTGATACTTCAATGGAATGATTTTAAATTAATATGTTTGCCTTGCCCCATTATCACAAAGAAAAGATAAATTGAGTTAAATTATTAAAAGTCTCTGCACATTTAGAAAACAATGGTAGTGTATACATAAATAAATTATTTGGATATGGATTTTCATATACATATAATGTAAGGTGTCACCCTAAGAAAAAATTACCTTTGTATTTAATCCTAGGTTGGGTGTATATATTGATTTTTCTAAGGTTAAATGTGTATAGATATCGTAGGGTAAAAGGATGATAAACTATCTCCAAATTAGTCCATTTGGGTGCTAAAATTAGAAAGAAACATTTGCTGAATTTCTTAAACTAAGATAGGTTAAAAATTATAAGTACAATTATGATAGATATGGAAATGAAAAATAATTAATTTACTTAGATTTCTTTGATTATAGTGAAATTTCAGATGTTGAGTAGGTGAAAAGAAGACTAGAAGATGATTCTAGAATAATTGTTAAATTTTAGATTGAATGCCTCTAGAGTTGTAGACACTAGCATCAGCCTTAGACGCTTGCATTGATGATGTTGTTTGAACCTAACATAACTATCATGTATAAAATAACTATAAGACAAGGATGGGAACACCTATATGCTTCTAGGTTTGCCTTCACCCTTACTCTAGTACATGTAGATATGGGTCATGAACTATCACTCCTCATGAATTTTCAAAGCCCTAGTTCTTAATGTTCATAGTGACCCTGGGGAAAATGGGTTAGTGGTAACACAATATAAGGCTAACCCCAAATACCCCTATATAAATGAGATTTTTGTACATAGACAATACTTTGAATATGTTCTTAAAAAAATGTAGTTCTTCCATATATGTTGGCTTGTGTGTAAATCACATAATATGTGTAAGGCTAGTACAATAGTGAACTAGCTTGTAAACTATAAAATATAGCTCTAAGACTTCTTTTTCAATAATTTAAACATGTATATGTGTTGTTCATATGACTTATATGTAAATTAGATAAAATAAAGAATCTTTTCTTCCTGATTTCTTGATTGAATGCCTTTTGTAAGTTGCCTACTGAGTAGATATTAAGTTTTTAGGTGAAAAATAAATGAGGGTTGATCTTGTATTTATATCAATCCATTTGGAAAATTAAATCACACTAAATAATCTAATTTGACGATTAAGATACATTTGATTTGAATATTAGATGACTTGAGGGGATTAGAAACTTTTATTAGGACAAAACATATGTTTCGACATACGTATTTATCCTAGATGCTAATTTATAGATAGCATGAAAGTAGGTACAAACTTAGAACTTAAAGAGGAGGAATATAAGTATTTTTTTAATATTCTTCGAAAGATATAAGGTTTAGGGAATCAACATAATACTATTCATACTAAAATATAATCCAATAGGGCAAAAGATAAAGCAGATGCAAGACTTTAGAAAGTGGTAAAGGTATAGAACTAATAAAAATAGCCAAGGTCTGATTTTTCCAAGTGTACAAGAGTGACGTGCTATAAAATAAATAAAATAGTGTTTATATTTTCCCAACATTTAATCTAGTAATGAAATTTTTAGTTTAAAGGAAAGGAATGCACACATGGGTGTGTATAACACACCATGCCTTTGTTTGAGTCTAACTTCATTTTTTTGTTGGGGTCAGACTTGTAACCAAGAGCATGTTATAATACATATAATAAATTCATATAATATGGAATTGAAATTATTTTAAATGATTGAAATTAAAATAGTAAGGTTTAGGAGTACACATGTTTATTGATGTAACCACCTTGACTATTTACAATTTGATTAATAGAATGTATTATTGTAAGGCTATAAAACTAAGTTTATGATAAATATGTATAAATCTATGAAGTACATATATATAAGGATATATAAAGAGATAGATATATTATAAGGCACATGCCCCCAACCTTGGATAAAATGTGAGTTACAACTCTTTAGTTGAGGTTATCTTTATCATGTAACACTATAATACTTATAACATAGTGATAATGAGTGACAAAAGTCAACTCATACTATCAAATTAGTAAGGATGGATGATACAATCAAGTAAAACCTAAAAACATGGAAAATATTGATTTATTTAATCCCATAAACCATATTAAAAGGGAACTAACTACTGCAATAGATTAGCTTAATACAATCCATAAAATTATATCATGGATACTTGTGCATTAATGTACATCTCGGTGGGTTATGATAGTACCAGAGAGTATATTGAAAATCAATCCATGATATCTAATTATCAACACTTTTAAAATATAAAGCAAGAATTAAATTATTTATTTTTATTCAAATTTAATTTCATATTATAATATTTTAGGAAAGGGAGATAAATTTATGTTAGTATTCATTTCTTCTAAGCGAGGAGAGATACTATACAAATTTTTCATATCATTGACTATGTCTAGAGGATAATGTGTGATCCTATATACATTTAAATCATCCACCTTTTCTATAGAGAGGGAATAATAAATTTACATGTTTAACTATTATTTTTATGCAAAGTCTATGTCCTTTTAACTTTTATTCATCAATAAAATGTATTTCATTAATAAAAATAGGTGCACTGACAATTAATTTTTTGCATTTTGATCCTTGTGAGATATTTATAGAGTGAAAATATTCATTATCATTATGGTATTTTTGTTCTACTTTTAGGAGAGAGGATTACAATGGAGGGGTGGGTTTACAATAATTAATTTTGTTGGATAATTTTCCACCTCATTATATTATTCATTATTTTACCACTCATTTTTATTTTCATTATCATAGTACTATTTATTACAATATTGTTCTTGATTAAGTATGATCACTATTACATTCACTATAAAAAGCAAAAGGTGTAGAATTTATACATAAAATTAAATATAAAGGATGAATACCATTTGGAATTTTAAATTTGGAAACCATTATAATTTATTAAACTGACAATATAAAAAATATGTAAATTACGTCACTCATATATAAAAAGAAATTGATCATACCATAATAAGAAAAACCATAATGTGAAACTAGGAAAGTTTTTTTTCCTTATAGGATCTCAACTAGATTGATATAAATCATAAAAATTCAACATAATATGGAGGAACCCACCATGCCCATATACACAATATATTGTCTCATGGGGTGCATTATGAGTATTTTCTCATGGTTAACCACTTAGAGATGTACTATGAGAACAAAAAACCAAATAATTCTTATGTTGAAGCTAAAACCCTATGCATTTATGATATACCTTGATGTATGTGGAAACTAAAACATAATAATAGTGATGTATAATGGATTGATTATTGAGGTAGTAAATCTCACACCATGACACATGTAAAACTAAAGAATGGTTCTATATAGAATTATATTTATTATGAGTTCTATAACTACAGGAACATATTTTCTAAGATTAAAATACATTAAAAAAAATATATATATTCATATCTAAACTACCATACATATCTTAAGATAAATATATGTAAAATACATTGATATATATGATTCTAGAGGAACCTATATCATATTGAATTATGAGTGCCTCAATAATTATGTATATCGGTGTATTTTACATAGATTTATTTAAGATATGTATGCTAGTATCACTCACTACTATGTAAGATTAAAGATTTTTCTTTAATAAAAAAACATTTAATATAAATATTTAATGAGTTATTAACATTAAAAATAGAGAGAAACATAAATTTTTATATATAAATATATACAAAGAGAGGGAGATCAAAATTGTATGTATATGACATATATGTAATATAACTATAATTTAGAGAACATGGGAAGTAGAGAAAAACATTGATATGACATATATGAAATATAAAAATAATTTTATGAAATTCAAACCGTATACATTTCACATTAAAAGGAGAGATAAATATCAACACATATATGATATATATAAACAATTCATATTAATAAATTTAAGAAATTCCATCTATGTACATGAAATCCTATAAAAATTGAAGTGTTTCTTCTCCCTCTTTTATTTTATGTACCCCTTTTCCATTTCTCAATTTATCAAACCTATCATATGTGAAAGCAGATGTGATCCTTAATCTATGTAATGACTTTACATGTGATATTGCCACAAATGTCAAACCCTATCATTCTATAATCTATTATTGAATTTAAATTTTATTTATTTTCTTCATCATCTTTTAATATCAGTTTTAAAAAATTATGCCCAACATTCAATGATATAAGTACCCTACTACACTCCATCAAAGGAAGTTCTAGAATCATGTCACATGTTTACATTGTACTTATATCTATTTCAACAATTATTTCAGTTACAAAACATCTATACACTCATGCAACATGATCTTCTATATTTTTCACATTTGTAAGTTGAATCAATATTTTTTAATATGTTTCTGAGCTTTCATTTACCTTTGTAACATAATTTGCAATGTAGTTCACAATGGCATGTTTTAATAGTAGTAATTTCCAATCTAAATTTTCATGCCACAATTGCAACACATAATGATTATGAGTATTTACATGATCATCATTTCTTTTTGCCTCATATTTTTTATCTTCTTTTTCTAGATCTACACATACTTTTGATCCATCGAGATATAAAGGCTAAGGTGCATTGTGCTTACATAAAATAATTTTTTTTGTTATTATTCATATAAAAAAACACATAATACATGTTTTTACACTAATGCTCACTATTTTACGATATTGATTTTTACCTGCAAACCTGTCTTCCTTTTTCTTTCATAGGCAAGTTCCATCTTTACACATGATATGATGATCCACATAATTAATTAATTCTTCATAGTATTGTTATGGATCTATTTGATTAATGTTTATTGTTTTACTAAAACATGGATGAGAGCTCAAATTATGTCCTCCTTGTATCACACATGAGAATATATTCATTTTTAGTTTTATAATAGTTTTTTTTTAATATATAAGTTAAGTAAATTATTAATCAATTCATACTTGTATGTTTCTTTGATGTGCATCTCCTCAAGGATTCCTTGCATGTATTATTCCATCAAAATATGTTTTAGAAAAGTCAATTTGATATTTATTTTCAAAATATAATTTTTACATATTCAATGATCCATCCAACCATAAAAAACCATGCACATATGGAGACCCCCTATGTTGTCATTCATATCTACACCAAAAATATTTAACCTTCATAAACTTTTGTAGCGTCTCTTTTTATAAAACTATATTTCTAATGT
>JARHVA010010577.1:27500-50000 GCA_037957365.1 Torreya grandis
CTGAGAGATCAACATGGTGAATGATCTTGCTAACCTTTTGATCCATTTCAAGGCAATTGAAAAAATTAGTGACCTATTCATATTTCATATGGTTATCATTGAAATACTTCAGGTTGTGCACAATTAGACCTATTAGAGTGTAAATTAGAATAAGATTTAACTATAGGATCATGATTAGAAACATAATATTTATAGGCTTGATGGAAGTGGATTTCAACACACTGCACTTGAGTGCATTAAATGAAGTCTAGTCCTAATTTAATTTTATAGATTATTGATAGGTACAAAATAATAAAGTATAATTATTTAAATGACACATCTTAGGTAGAAACATAAGTTTTTATAGACATGAATATTTTAAATGGACATTAACAGAGTGCACCTGAGTTCTTTGACCACATACTTGACTTTGTTGAATTCTCTTAAAATTTTATCATTATACCATATTTTTATATAAATTATAATAAGTTTGAGATATCTTTAAAAAATTGTCTAATAAAAATATGCTCTTTGTATTATTTTTTCTTTGAAACCCTTAAGTCACTTAGATAGTTTCAAATACTTGCAATAAAATGGTGGGAGTGTAATGGGATAAGTTAACCTCAATATCCCCCTTGATGATTGACTATTGACTATATATCTAATACTCCAAGGAATGAAATAATGCCCACATAGTTATCCCACATATAATGAGTGTGTGATTGTAGCCTTTGATTATATGGATGCAACTAAAAGATGAATCTTTTACTTGACAATGATATTTCTTAACATGCCTTTGAAGGATCTTGACTTGGATTATTGATTCTCCTTATGATTGATCTTGAATTTGGAAATAATAAAGAATATTTTCTCAATATACAAAAGTGTAAAATATTTAACCAAGTGAATAAAGTGTAGTTAATGATTGACCCTTGACATGTAATTATAGGTTAACTTGTTTAAATATCTCCTTTAGAAAACTCAAAAAATGTTTGGGAAGAACCTAAAAGGATATTTTGAATTTTTAAAACTACCAATTAATTGACATGGATCATAATTTCTATAAGTGAAAAATGAACATAGTCATTTTTTTTTTGTCTTAGTGTGGAGATATCTAGGAGAATTAAAAAAAGATGTCCTAAATTATAATTTATAGGAAGTTGATTTCAAGTATCATGAGCATTTGACATTGATAGTTATATAAACTATAAATGATAAATAAGGGGTTGATCCTAAATATAGATAAAAATATTAGAGTAATGCAAACTAAAAGTCACGAATCTGAGTGTGATTCATGTAGTCTAGAGTGTGTCAACAATTAGCATTGTCAACTACCTATAACCAAATTTATGTGTCTACACTAGATAGAACATGTGTATTTATCATGAAATACATGAAATGTTGTATATAGCAAGACCGATCAAGATCAATTTACTTAGGAAAAGTCAATATACTAAGAAAATTAATATTAAAGAATGGAAAATAGACTTGAGTGAGGTTGAATAAAATTGAAACCATGATAGTGATGATACACAACTATAAAGGGATAATATGGACACATATTATAACCATTAAAAACTAACTTGTCCCATTTCATATTATAATCCATATGACTAAACTCTGTGAGATTGATTTGCCAGTTGGTCCTACTAGAGATATCATCAATAAATAAAAGCATGAGTGTATACAAGTTTTATACCTATAAAATAATTTTTAAACTATTCATCATATTTTATTTTTCTTTATGAAAATAGTTTTTCATATTTAAAAAAAAAATTAATTATTATTTAATTTTCATCGATGATGCATATTTGAATTTTGGTTTCAATACTTTAAGTTTAAATTATTTATTTTATCATAGTTTTTTTAATATTTTACATTATAATAATTTATATTATTCAATATAAAAAATTAGAATATACTACAATTTCAGTTCTCACGCATTCTAAAAAAATAATCAATTTTATTATTATTATTATTATTATTATTATTATTATTATTATTATTATTATTATTATTATTATTATTATTATTATTATTATTATTATTATTTTCTGATTTATGAACTGGTGAAGAGGGAGTGTACAAGTTCCCTTGATCAAAACTGAAAAAAAATTAACAAAACAAAAGTATGAAATCTTAGAAAATTATAATAAAATATCTTGGTAAGAGATCAAAGGTTAATTATAGGATGTTGGGGGAAAAAGAGGTTGATTTTTTCATTGAATCATGATTTATGAAAAAATCATGTACATGATTTTAAGCAATCCTTAAAATATTTTGTACATTTATTTTGAACATTATTGAATTTAAATCACATACAATCTATAATGTTTGAATGCTAAAAATATAACACATACATGCTACTTATCATTTAAAATTTGAAAAAATTCCATGTCTCATATGTTTGATAAGTTAATGTCATGGTGGGTATTTAATTAAAAAATTGTTAAGTATAATAATGTAATAACTATTAATGTCACTTATACATTAAATTTATTTTATTAATCAGAAAAATTAGGTCAATTCTAAGTATTATAAAAATGGTTTTACAAGTATAGGATTTTTTAATCTAGAATATATTTTTTAAAAATCCAATATGGTCAAAATTTAATCAATTTTCACATTTCTATATTTAACCTAAGGTTTCACAATTGTAACTTTTACAATTAGTGTCTATTTTAGTAAGATTTAAGGATTTGGGCATTCCATGGTGATTACAAACATTTTAAGGATCTAAGGAAGTTTTGATAGAATTTTTTACAAGCCTTGTATCTCTCACAGATTAATAGATTTGACCGAGGATATTGACTCATTCATTGGGTTGTGAAACCAATTACGACTATATGAGATTATTTTAGTATCAATTGGCTATAAATAAGTTGAATATTTAAGCAATTAATAAATTATTTTATTCAATAAGTTAATTTTGATAAATTTTATCCCTAAGAAACTACATTCAACTATATGATGTGAATATAGGCTTAATTGGCACCAACTTCATCACTAATTAAATTA
The DNA here is from genome assembly GCA_037957365.1 of Torreya grandis. Lineage (NCBI taxonomy): Eukaryota > Viridiplantae > Streptophyta > Pinopsida > Cupressales > Taxaceae > Torreya > Torreya grandis. Next base: position 30,498 of record JARHVA010010577.1, read on the forward strand.
AGTACAATTTTGGTTGAATCAAGGATGCAAATTTTTTCAATTTGATCTCTATGAGTATAATCTCAATTAAATGTGATTTTCTCATTAATTTTCTTAAATTTAATTATAAATTAAACTAATTACTATATCAGTTTAGTCAAATATATAATTTTGGCCAATATCATAATTTTAAACATAATTGTTACTATACTATGTGATTCAAGTCTCATTTGGACTCAAATTTTATCACTTATTGAACTAATTACTTTATTGGTTCAATCAAGGATGTAATTTAGTCCTTGTGGATCTAATTAGGACTATATAATGTGATCTTTTGATAGTTTTACTGTAATTTCATCATTGATGTAATTAATTTCTTGATTAATTAAAATTAGGCATGATATTTAGGACAATCCTAGAAACTTGGTACTACTTAGGAATATAAAATAGGATTTGGGGCCTAGTTGGTGCTAATTTAGTTAATGATTCAATCAATTACACAATACGCTAATTTAGGGACTCAATATTAACCTATTTTAGCCCAGTGAACCTAACTGTGACCATAAAATACCATTTAAATTTTAATTATCACAAAATCTATCACTAATTAAACTAATTAATGAATTGTTTCAGTCATCAATGCAATTTGGGTAAATTTGACCTTAGCAAATCTAATTATTACTATAGAATATGAATTTCACCTCAACCAGTTACTCATTTTTTTCAATTACATACATACTGGGTCAATGTTTCACTTGTGAACCTAATTTTGAGTATATAATGTCATCGGGGTTAAATTGGTTATAGTTTGATAACTAGTTTAACTAATTACTTGATTATTTCAATCAAATATGTAATTTTGTCAAATCTTAAAAATTTAAACATAATTATTAGTATATGATGTGATTTTAGGCTAAATTATCCCTTGATTCAAAATTTTTAATTAATGTTAAATGCTCACTATTTATAAATTCTAGATTTTAACACTTGTTTCTTTCAATTTACCACATTTTTGCTTGAATAACAAAAAACTAGAATAAAATGATTTAAAGACAACACATAATGAGCAAGTAGATAGAATATGCAAACTTATTTGATTATAAAGTTCACCTAATTTGAGATACATCTCAATGTTTGATTAAAATATGAATTGATTAATTAATTTGATTTAAAATATATTTTTTATTACATCAACTTCACCTAATAAGGGGCTCTTGATCTGAAAGTGTTTGATGTCCTATAGGAAGTCTGGTTCTTGCTCTAATTTTTGCAGACATTCTTTAATGTTGTCTCTTCCAATACAAGTTTCAATACTATCTCTTGAAGGCTTATGCATGGGATTTTGTCTTTTGATGTGTTAATATAGCACTATATATGTACAAACTCATTTTTCTCCTTTTTTTATGAGGGCTTTAGAACTTGTTTTCAAGATTTTTTAAGATTTATTCTTTCTAACTTGTTTTTAAGGTCTAATAACCCTCCTTTTACAATTTTTCAAAGGATTTGGTATGATGTACAAGACTTATCTCATTTTCCGTCAAATTCACGGTTTAAATACCTCCTCATTAACCTTTCATATTACTTGTTTTAGTGAGTTTATATACAATATACAAAGATAAATACATTATATTTGGCTTTTTTTACCAAAAAAAGGGTTGGTTTAATGACCATGTCCCTATAATAGGGATGGAGGATCATGGTTCAACTCCTACATAGCCTTTTGGATAGGTTGAGCACAAAATTTAAGTGATAAAGGACATATATTTCAAAAAAAATATAGGGTTAGGATATAGCCTTACGATTAGTCTTCTAAAATAGAAGTGTGGGGTGAGGGATTCAAATCTCGATTCTCACATTACATTTTAATAATGTCTTGGAACGTTGAATTTTTTTAACATTTATTAGGAAATTGATCATACATTCATGTGAAATTCAACAAACAAAAGATTTAAATGAAATACACTGAAGCTTATTTCTTAGTTAAGAGACTATGTAAGGTTTAGAATTCAGTCCACCTTTGACCTTAGAAATCATATAAATTCTTGATAAACCTAGAAAAAAAATACACCTTGGATGATTGGTGTTATTTGAGGGTTCCACATGGAGGTTTAAGGTCCCTGTATGTGAATTAAATACCATTATTTAAAACACTTGAATTTTTAGTCCCACACTGATGGTGGGAAGGCTTTCAAATTGGTTTATAAGCTAAAACACATCCATAGTATAATAAATTTGGTAGTAGGGTCCCCCTTCATACAAAAAGTGAACCCCTCTAACCAATGGGGACCTATTCATTAAATAGTGTGGGCCCAATAAAACTTAACCATCTAATGTTAGATGAATGTGACCATATTTATCAAAAACTAAATAATTTATTTTTCATTATTATTTATGTTTCATGCCATAATTGGTAAACTTGGTAGGTTTTAATAGGTCCATATGGTAAACAATGATTAATCCACATCATCTGTCAATAGCATCACTGTACGTATTGTTATTTTTTGCAAGTTTTCCCAAAACTTTAGTATGGTAATGTCCATTTAACACTATTTAAATTACATCAAGAAGATCTTGATGAGTTCTACACTATATGAAATAAAATTTCAAGATTTTAGACCATATTATTTGGTCGCTAGTGGAAATCCTCCCAGATCACTCCTCCAAGTTAAAAAAATCTTTTGGACTACCAAACTTCTTCTCATTTTTTTATATCAAGATCTAGGAGAGACTTATGGATAATTATAGGAAAAAACTAACAAAAGTAACTATTTTCACCTTGATCCATGATCATATGAGGTGGATTTATTTCTTGTAGGTTTATTGTCCAAAATGATACTTGAAAACCCATGCTACATAGAGAGTTAATACTTCCCTCTCTTTTATCGAACGACCTTATACACTCTTGGTGTCTTGTTATTATTCTTGGTGGATTCCCTTAGCCACTTCAATACACTACTTTTAGGCTAAGGTGATTTTCTCTTATTAAGAGATGATATTGACATTATCCTTGTTTCTCAACATTATCAATAAGGGGATAAAATTAAACTACATAATAAGTAACTAGTGTTATAACAAGTCACCATTAATATAATTTTCCATTCTTGGTGTATTACATTAAAAATTAACATACATGTATTTTGAATATAATTCTATTTACAAACATTACCTGATTTAGGATCTTTACTCAAAGATCAAATGAGGTGTCAAGCCTTTTACCAACCCTAGATTAGATTACTCATTTTTATTAATGTTCATGAGTCCTCATAGGTAGTCTTAGTTTCCTTATCATATTAAAAACCTATACTTATAGTTATTCATCATACTAAATCCATTGGAGAATTATAGTTAAATAGAAAATAACTTTAACAAATAATCTACTTACTTGTCACATGGATTTTTTGGTGATACTATTTATCTTTATCTTAAATATATTACATGAAAAAAAATATTGTGAATCTTTATTCATGCTTTGTTGATTCTTCATTGGTAGATAATTCTCCTTCTTAATTGGAAGGTTATTCACATGTATTGGTGGTATTGTAATATTTTTTTACAACATTCCATTTGTTGATGCATGGATATGTATCATAGGGTTTGGATAGTGTTGAAAACTCTTCTCATTTAAAGATTCAAAGAATATTTTACATGAGTTTTTGGTTTTTATATTCCTAACATCTGTAATGGAGTAGTGGCCAAGATATTTGACTATTTCATAAAATGATTATGTAAGTGGTTGTTGGAAGCAACCTTGGTCCTAGATTTTTGAGAAGATAAATTTTGTTTTAGCTAAATATAATGATTAATGATCAGAATCTAAAGTCTAAGATTATAGAATAACTTGAATATTAACATTGAGAAATTAGACTACAGTGATTTGATAAAAAAAAGTGAGAAATAGCTAGGATAAGGTAGAAAGATAGATGTTTATGTTCCTTAGTTTGGACATCTCGAAAAATCTCTTATTTCATCAAAGATATGCATCTTCAAACCAACATATTACATAAAATTATAAAATAGTATAGATCATATCATATACCAAGCAAATATTTAGGGATATTTAGAAACATACAAATTAGAGATCAAATTCACTTTAAATATTTAATTACACAATAAAATTGCATTTACACATCTTCTGTAAAAGCAATGATATTGAAGTAAATCTAATAACATCCAATCAACCAAGTATAAATCTCAAATTAATAATTTTGCATTAATATATGCATATCTAGAATTCATAGAAGTAGTTAAAATCTAAACATCAAAACAAAGACTTGAGAAAGTATCCATGATAACAAATAAATAGATACAATGAGATAGTCTTCACATAATTCTCTTGATTATATTATTTGTTCCAAAATTTAAAAAATAGTTTTTCTCTCAAAACTTCCTCCATTTTTCAATAATAATACCCCCTTTTATAGGTTGGGAGAGAAACCTATTGGGTGTTTTGGTTAATCATTATCAAATGGGAATCAGACAAGTGTCAAGGATAAATGTCCTCTAACAAATATTTTAACACCAATGACACTTTTAAAATGTGATTAACATATAGGCCATGTGTATTACACATTGCACATGCTTTTACAATATATTAAATTATTTTAAAATGATTTACATGTTTTTTCTATACAAAAAATACTCCAAGTCAACCATCTTGACTTTCAGATGCCCCCACAGCTAGATTATCTTAATTTTGTTCCAAAATATTCATGTATTTGTCATACTATTCATCAATCAACTTGAAATTAATTATTGGATCTATGAATAGCTCCTCTATTTACCCTGTTAAATCTTTGAAGATTTCATATGTTATGTTTATGGATTCTATGATGCTCCTAGCATTATTAGTATTTTCATTTGCTATCAAGATCAAATTTAATATATTCTTATTGTCAGTCCCTATGGTGCCCTTGATTCTACTCTTGACCTACTCGATGAACTTAGTATCTCTCTATTAGAAGTCTTCATCAGTTATTAGGTGTATTTGACCAGGGATGGTTGGATCCTTAATAAAATCTCCTGACATTTGTATCATTCTACCATATAGTTATTTGAAGTCTCCTATGATACCTTCGATGTTTTTTGACTACCAATTTATGTCTCTAATTTTCTCCATTGGGATTATCATGGTCATATTTAAGTGTGATGAGCTGACCATTTTAAGTTAATGGATCTAGTTTTCCATTAGTATCTTGATAAATGTCTTTCCTTTCTTATCTAAGACTTCCCACTAATTGTCTTGGTTCAAATCCATGGCATGTTCTTTACTTATCATGCCTAATTTGGACCTTATTACATTCAAAGAATTGAATGTCTCATATATATATATATATATATATATATATATATATATATATATATATATATATATATATATATATATATATATATATATATATATATATATATTTCAAAGTTGTTAAAAATATATAATTGTACTCATAGAATAGACTTTTATTCCAAAATTTTCTTCTCTTGCTTTAGTCCTTTGATTACAACTTGTATCCTTTTTGATTGGGATAGGGCTAGTTCTAAAACATCTTCTTCAAACATGGGGTCTTTCCCTAGTTTTTGTTCCCTCTTTTGAGTTAGGTGAACCAAATGCTTGAACCTTTACTATGGAACCCCCTGACCATCTTCTATGACAATGATTTCAGTTACTCTTTGCAGGCCTATAGTAGTTTGATCATAACTAACTCCTATTAAAGACTAGGCCATATGATTAATTAGAACCTCTGCTTGTAACTGAATTGTTGATTGAGTTGGATTAGTAAGTATCCCTTCTTCTTCATTTTATAATTGTATTATCCAAGACTTTAATTCTTATTATTGATAGATATATGTGGTCTTCACTATAGCCCATGGGTGATAGGCAGCAGGAAGCTTCTCCACCCTTGGTTTAAATTCATTGGTTCTATTTGTTCTAGAACAAGATTGAGAATTTATTATCTCCTGTATTTAGTGAAAAATCTTGGAAGTTTGTATCTTCAAATATTCTACCTTCTGCATTTGATGACAAGTACAATTCAACCACTTTCTAGTAAGTATGTTCATAGGTTTCCATTTTTATGATTATGATTAAATTACACTCTTGTGAATGAAACATCAATACTTTTGGCTATCTAGTTACACTCTTTGAATATATTTGATTATCAGGTTCTCTCTTATAGCTCAAAATAGTGAATGCACGAATAGTCCAAGGAATTTTTAAAGTGTTTAACTATGATTTAATGGTGGCATATGAATTTAAACTATTTTCTTTAGTAATCCAAATCATATTTTTATCTTGTATTTATACATTTTCATGATTGGGTCCATAAAATATTTTGATCTGACATGTCTACCTATGTGTCATCCCATTACCATGTTGAATATTTAATTTGAAAATATGACCATTATCTCTTCAGACACATGTCCTCATCTTGTTCCCCATATAAACTTTATTTAATTAATTTCATTGATCTCCTCGGGAGTCTCCTATCCATTAATTTCAACTTTGGTTGTTGATCTTTGATATAGGGTTCTGAAATTATGACACAAGGTAGCCCTACAAGCCTTTTATGTACTATGTTGTTAGTTTCCATTCAATTAATGCTCTTATGCCATGTGGAATCCTTACATTCAATCTATTCTTATTGAATTATTTACATGATTCACACCACTAATCTCCATCATCATAGTTAAATTTGTACTATCAATCTTTGATCTGCATGATCAAACGTGTGAAATTAATTTGCTAAACATTGATCAAATATGGATCATTGATCTACTATAAATTCACTATGATTATGAAACATGTCACCATCACATTCCTTCTCAATATATCTTGATCTATTGACTTCATACATTCCATTAGATCTCCATTTATATGATTCCACATGCATCATAGATTTATCTTGACTTATTGACCCCACTCTTCAATGTAGATCATTGATTATAATTTATACATAAGAATACACACCATTAATCTTAATATGGAGGACTTTTACTTATTGACTTGGGGTGATCACCCACATGCATTTAATATTTGATTCGATTGAGTGACGTTTTGACACTTGGTAGCTTGGCATTCAATTCATACCTATGAACAATAAAATCCAAGAATAAGTGCTCAGGACATATAACAACTTAGCATAAATCTTAGATTAATGTTTTAATGAATTAATAAAATTGATCAAAACATAAGCTAAAATTAAACTAATACTAAGATTGAATAAAGTGACCCATCAAAATTATGAATCCATTTTAATAATAACTTTGGCCAAAGTAGCTTAGACTAAGCTTTTGAATGTTATTTAAACTTGGATTCATTTAATCAATTACGGACAAAATTTTAACATAATGACTCAAATGGGACCATGTTAGTAAACCAAATAATGGTCAAATTAACATTAAAACATAAACCCATGAAAAATTATTCATTCTATTGAATATCCATTAATCCTAGAAGATGAAAATGCATGGACCAAATGTTAGCAACATTAGTTAAGATCAAATAAATCTTGTGTTAGCATGTCAATGTAAGCTAAATCAAAACATGATACTAAATAATGTACTCTGATCAAGTTGAGTATCTAATTTATAGCATAATATGAAAATTTTGAACAAGGGTCCTCATTTTTTGGAAATGGGGGATGTTTATCTTAATAAATAGTGACTTCTAGGGGAAACATTTCATAATGTTAGAACTTAGATACTAATGGTTCAAAAAAATAACTAGACTAGTCATTACCCATGAACAGGTACCATTATTAATCTTAATTCATAATTGAAACAAGTCTTACAAATTCAAAATTAAGGTCAAATATCAAAATTTGATCATGTTATGTGTCTGATTTGATTGATTTATTGATTGCCATTAGGATTCAGATAACAACTTATAGATTTCATAACCTTAATAATTAACATAGATTTGTATCATATTTAGATATTATTTATGAATTATTCTTTATAAAAGGAGAATGTGATGTATAGCTTGCAAAAGTGTTCCCTTTATTTGTCCTAGAAGAATAGAACCTTCTTTCAAGTCTCACACTTAAGAGTTCCTTTAGCATGAAAAAGTCTAGGTTCACAATACTTTTATAATATTTAAATTTATTTATATATATTAAAATAATATCTAATATCTACCTATCCCCATTTATAAACTTATCTTAAACACCTACCTACCACTTATGCAACTTTGATTTACAAACTACACTTCCTTGTAGCCTTGTCTATAGGTAAAAAAATATTGTATAGAAAAAGAACCCATTATTTAGACCTAAAAATAATATATTCACCTTTACCTTGTTGTGAAAAACTTTTTTTTATAATATTAAAGTCTATCTCACTCCCTAAGACCACTTTCCTTCTTGTAGCCCTTACAAATTAGGGCTTTTTTAGCCCTTTTCCAATGCCACTATCTATAAATTCATACTACATGTATGGTATGGTCCTTAAATTATGTTAATCAGCTGGGTTGTGTGAAAATATATCAAAATACAATTTTTTTCAATATGTTTAGGGTTACTTTTCCTAGAATGATCAAAACCCTAGTTGACAGGGTTTATAGTTAATTAGTAAGCCAAGAGAAGTATAAAATCAATATCTTGAACTAGAAAAGGTTTCATGACAAAAATATGGTTGATTTATCTCTATCCAATCAATTTAGAACGTTTTACTTCAACAAATTTGGTCAAATAACCTACATATCAATCCCAACAAGGACACTCAATCATACTTGACTATATTTTTGACAGAAAATAGGGGTTTCAATATGGTTTCATGGTTTGTTCCACTACCAATAGTCTTAAAATAACAAAATAAGATTATTACCACCTCTTATTAAATTTTTAAACCCTTTTATAAAAAATTTTAATCAAAACAAGTTTCAAATTCAACATTCTTAGTCTTGCAAAAACTATAGACAGAGGGTTAGTAATTGACAAGGTTGTCACTTAAAAGGAACAAGTTCAAACCTTTAACAGATATATACTAAAAAAAATACATTCCCTCTATTCACATGTGTGTGTCACTCTTATATTTCCACAAAATATAATATCAAAATTACCAATACCAAACAAAATTATTTACACAAGACTATGTATGCATACTCTCTACCATAAAGCTTGATTGTCTCTACAAATGAGACTATCTACATCTTCTCACAAATTTTCCTTAATAAATTTATATAATGAAATATATTAAAAACAAAATCAAATTCATTATCAATACCACTTACCATATTGAGTAATTAAACACTCCAATACTCTATTCATAGCCATGCAATAACAATGCACTCAGAATTTAATTATCACAATCCATTATTCTTCAACTATCTTTGATTAAAATTCCATTCTCTATCTTCCTTAAAATTAAAATAATTATTACGTGACCAAAAATAACACTCCTATATCTAATCCAAGAGGCATAACCAATTCTTGAAGGTTTCCCACATAGAAGTATTTTAAATTACGTTGAATTTTTAATGTTTTATCAATATACCTCATGAATGATCATGTCTATAGACCAAGGAACATATTAAGGACCTTTTTCGTTATCCTAATACATTTAAAACATCTCTTGAACATTTTTAACAACTTTTTCAACCTCATATAATGTATGGAAGCCTTCCACAAGGCTTAAAAAATCAAAATTTCAAATATGGTAGTTTTGGAGGGAAACTCCATAATTCAAATTTTATGCCACTTGTACTAGTCTAAATCATAACTAAGACACAATTAGGACCTGTTAAACATAAAAATCACCTCAAATAAAAATTAAATCCAAAACTTAATCAATTTTTGGATCCACAAGGATGTCCCTGCATCATACTACCAAGCTGAAGAAATTTTACCATATATGGCAACTTTGTGTTTGCTCCTTCATAATTGCTTTGTACCTCCTTATGGAAGGTTTATGATACTAATTACCTCTCATATAGGTTAAAATTTTTTTCATCCCAATAATGAGGCCTCTTTTGATTCTACTTGTTCATTCATTTAACTGCACATACAATATACCTTGTAAATAAAACACTGCTATTATCTTTTGTTGCTTATTTAGGATGTGCATACCATGCTTATTCTTTTTAAAAATAATCCATTACAACCTTATTTTCATATGTAACTATGTCTAAAAATTCATATTCTTCATCCTTCACCCAATCTCATTATTTATTACACTCAATATCATGCATATCAACTATTTAGTCCTTGTATGCCATTTGCTTGCATAAGTACTTGGTTTGTTGATGTATATCATCTTCATAACTGCCCTATATATCCTCTACACATAAGTACTACTTATTATATTTCACATTCTCACTATATTTATTTAACACTTTTATAATATTGTCTTCACTTGGATGTCCTTCTTAGACCTGTTGTACTTCTTCCATCTCTTTTTCAACTCTTTCCTTTTCAAAACTTTCTTCCATGCATTTAAGCTTACCTATCATTCCTTATATGAGTTCAAAACTAGAAATATTTTCCAAATGCTAAGACAAACTTTAAAATAACTCATTCAAAAACTTACATAAATAAGTGTTACTTCGTATAGGTTCACATTCCTCAACTTGGGTTTCCTCAATCTCGTTGGGATATTCATCCATTTTCACATCTTCATCTTATTTTTGTACTAAATCCTTATAACATATAACCAATAATTTATATAATACACCAAAAACTTTATCATCATGCTTCAAAGGTAATAATGTATACTTGACTCCTTTGTGCTTTAAATAATAGGAGGTTTTCACCCCATCATGACTAGTTGACCTATTAAACTACCAAGGCCTTCCTATTAGTACATGTAAAACATCCATGGGGATGACATCACACATAAATTGATCCATATAGGTACCAATATAAAAATATACTTAGCATTGTTAATTCACAAGCACACTATATCCTTTATAAAGCCAATAAACTTTGTAAGGTATAGGATGAGGTAATGTCTTGAGACCCAATTTACTTACCATCTCAATGGAAACCAAATTGTCTATGCTTCTTTAATATATAATAATTTTCCCACATTTACCATGGGACTTACATGTTATTGTGAAGAGGGTTCTCTATTGTGTAGTCTCCTTCTACTTTGGTGTCTTCAATAATGTCCTACTCATCAAGAGTGCCTCTCCTTCTTCAACTGCCACTATATGTGAATTTGAACCAACACTTTCTTCCTCTATTGGTTGTGCCATTTAATTTATTCTCTCCTTCCTATAACTCCTTTCTTGTTACTCCTCTTGACACTCCCAATATTTATGACTTACATAATTGTTGCATTTGAAACATTTTCCTATGAAACCACTAGTCCCTCTTCCTCTAGGATCTCTATATTATGGTCTGCTACCTCCATAACCACCTCTTGGTTGTGTTTCATGCCTTTGTCCACAACTTTAACCTTCCTCATATGCCTTCTTATTGTCATTCTCTCCTCTTCCTCTCAATTGTTTGCCTCTTCCTCTTGATTGTTGTGTATGCCTTATTGCCAACTTCTCCTTAGCTTTCAAAGATTCTTGATATTCTTCTTCCACTATTTTCAAAGTCAGTATATTGATCCAATCTTGTATGGATAACTTGAGACCGTTCGAGTACCTTGATACCTTCTCATCATCTTCTTCCAAGTTTCCTGTCTTGATTGTCAATCTATCAAACTCTTCTATGTATTCCTTCATTAAATGTTCCTTTTTTCTAAGATTTTTCAACCTCCTAAACAAATGTGTGTGTTAATCTTTGGGAATGATATTTGCCTTCATCTTCACCACCATCCTATCCCACGACTACATTTTGGCTTTTCCTCTTGTCCTTTCCTCTTCTTGGATTCCATCCCACCACAAATAATCATGTCCTCTTAATCTTGTGACTAAATATTTCATTTTTTTGTTACATAGACCTCTTCATACTATAAATACTTTTTCATGGATGCTATCTAATCCACAAACTCATATACATTCAAATTACCTTCATATATTGACACATCTATCTTTGGTTTTAAACCAATCTTCATCATGTATTTGATCAATATTTCATCCATTATTTATTATCTTTCTTCCTCCTCTTCTTCTCTAGGAGTTTCCTCTTCTCTATCACTATCATCATCAGCTAAAAAATTTCTTCTTTGATCTGTCTCTATGGATGCCATTCTGGCCTGCATGTTCCTCATTTCAATAACTAAATTGGCCATATTTTGTTACATGCTTTGAGATAATGTAGGTTGCCTTTATCTTGATACCATTTTTTCCTTTCACTCTTATCTTTTAACTATATAACCTAGCTCTGATACCAAATTATGCATATCTTACACAAGTGTTCCCTTTGTTTGTCCTTGAACAATGGAACCTTCCTTCAAGTCTAAAGCTTAAGAGCTCCTTTAGTATGCAAAATTCTAGTTTCACAATATTGTTATAATAATTCAAGATATTTATATATATATACAAATAATCTCTAATATATCTCTATCCCCCTTTATAAAATTATCTCAAAGACCAACCTACCACTTATGCAACTCTACTTTACAAACTACACTTCCTTGTATCCCTATCTACAAGTAAAAATTATTGTATGGAAAAAGTACAAATATTTAGACTTTAAAATAAGAGATTGACATTTATCTTATTGTAACACACTTTTGTGTCTAATTTTAAGTTCTATCTCACTCCCTAAAACCACTTTCCTTCTTATAGCCCTTCCAATTTAGGCCTTGTTTAGCCCTTTTCTAATGCCACTATCTATAAATCCATACTACATGTATGGTACGGTCCTAAAATTATTTTAATCATTCATGTTTTGTAAAAATATATTAGACTACAAGTTTTTACAATTTTTTTAGGGTTACTTTTCCTAAAATGAGCAAAACCCTAGTTTATAGGGTTTTTAGTGACTGAGCAGGGCAAGAGTAGTATAAAATAAATATCTTAAACTAGAAAAGGTTTAACAATAAATTTTTTTTGATTTAGATATATCTAGTTAATACACAAATTTTTAATTCCACAACCTTTGTTAGATAACCTATAGATCAATCCCAACAAGGACATTTAGTCTTTCTTGACAAAAATCAGGGGTTTCAATAGGGTTTCATCATTTGTTTCACTAATAATAGTCTTAAAATCACACAATAATATTCTTACCAAATATTATGAACTTCTTAAATTCTTTTCAAACATGTTTTAATCAAAACAAGCTTCAAAATTAAACATTCCCAGTCTTGTAGAACTCTACACTATAGACAGAGGGTTAGTAATTGATAGGGTTATCACTTCAAAAGAACAAGTTCAAACCTTTAAAATATATATACTAGAAAAGATACCTTCCCTATATTCTCACATGTGTGTCACTCCTATCTTTACACAAAATACAATATCAAAAGGACCAATACTAAACCAAACTATTTACACAAGACTATGTATACATACTCTCTACCATCAATCATTGTTGTCTCTACAAATGAGATTATTTGCCTCTTCTCATAAATTTTCCACAATAAATTTAAATATTTAAATATATTAAAATCAAAATAAAACTCATTACCAAGACCACTTACCACATTCAGTAATTAAACACTCCAATACTCTGTTCACAACCATGCAATAACAATGCACTCAAAATTTCATTATCACAGTCCATTATTCTCCAACTATATTTGTTTAAAAGTCCACTATTTATCCTCCTTAAAATTAAAATAATTATTTAATTACCAGAATTAACTGTTCTATAACTACTCCAAGAGGTATAACTAATTCTTGAAGGTTTCCCACATAGAAGTGTTTTAAATTACATTGCATTTTTCATGTTTCCTCAATATACCTCATCAATGATCATGTCTATAGACCAAGGAACATAGTAAGGAATTTTTCATTGTCATAATACCTTTTAAACACATATTTAACATGTTTTACACCTTGTTCAACCTCATACAGTGCATGGAATCCTTTCACAAGGCTTAAAAATTCAAATTTTCCAAAGTGGCAGTTTTTAAGAGATACTCCATAATTCAAATTTTATGCCATTTTTAAAAATATAAATAAAAAATAAGACATAAATATGCCTATTACACCTAAAAATCACTTACAAGACAAATTAAATCCAAATAATGAGTCCATTTTTGGATCCATAAGGATTCCCCTACATCAGAAGGTTTGGGCATTTCTCTACTACTAGCTAGGCATCCATAGCCCTGACAAAGATACCTTTAATTCCACTTTAGGACTTGCTCCACTACTAGATACTTGTTCATAGCCTGATGGAGGTTACCATAATCACCTTTACTTAGAAAACATTTAGATTTTTAATAAAGCCTTTATTTTTTTATTTTTCAACTATATTTAGCTTTCCGACAAAGGTTGGGAACCAAAATTAACCAAGTGTTTAAGATTTTTGTCAAATGTTTGATTTTTAAGACAATAATCCTTGGTCATAGACTTCATCCCAATCAATAATTTTATTTAATTTATAACATGACTTTATTCTAGTAATTCAAAATTTCACTCAAACACATGCAATCCTTATTGAAATCAAATATAGATCAAAATAGAGTTTAATATTTTTTAATGATTATTATTATATATATATTAATCTTCATCAATTTCTTAGAAACATAACATCAATCTTATAATTTTCAAGATCTATGATCAACAAATGTTTAAGATTCATATCCACATTCATGGTTTATGAATTTATTTTGAGAACTTAGATGTATTTGGAGCTTGACGAACTGTCTTGGAAAAGACATATTGGAAGCCATAGAATAAAGTAAATAAAACAAACACATAAAAAGAAAATATATATTCAAAAACATTATTTATAAACAAGGGATAGGAATGAAATTAATCAAAACCCACCTAAACTAACTCCACCTAATCTCATAGATTACTCCATAAAAACATGAGGTGGAAAAATAAATAAATAATGCTTGAGATACTGGCTATTGGTTGGTAAAGTGAACTCTACTCCTTGAAAGACTTTGATATTAAAGGTGTTTTCTCCTATTTTATTATCAATTTGGTAAGGGCCAATCCCCAAAAGTCTAAATTTCCCAGGTTTCCTTTTTGTCTCAGATGCTTTGCCCCATAGGATAACTAGGTCTCCCTATCTAAACACCTTGATCTTTGATCATTTATCAAACCATATTTTGATAGTGGTTTTATATATACTAAAATTATAAAATTCGTCTTCTTCATCATCCTCCATTTTGATGATATCAAGAAACTTGAAATTGACATATTATTTATCTCCTTCCATATACTCCTGTATAAACTTGTAAGTTTTCAATTTGAGAGTAATGAATCTTGTCCATATACGAAGAGAAATGGTGATACTTTTAGATCTTGTTTCACTCTAGTTTTATCTACCCACAAAGTATGCTTCAGTAATATATGTCATATTCTTGGTTGTTGATCTATAGAATTCCTAATAGCTTTCATCATATTATTTTTTGTAGACTTTAAACGTCTATTACCTTGAGGATGACAATTAGATGAAAAATTAAGAGATATTTTACTGTCATAGTCCCACTCAATCATATATATCTATGTAAACATTGATCCATTTTCATAGAACAATGATACTACCATCATAAACGTGGTGCAAATGTTCTCTTCTAAGAACTTGATAACATGTTTAGTCCTACACTATGTTGTTGTTATTGCCTTTTTCCATATTGTACAATAATGTGTGGTAGTAAGAACATACTTATGCCCAATTAAAGAATTAAGGTTTATAACCCTTACAATATCCAAATCCCATTGAGAAAATGGTTTTTCAATTATAACTAGACTCAAGGTCATAGCTAATTTCACTTTATTTGTATTGAATAATTGGAATTTATGACATTCTTTGACATGCGTGTGATCATCTTTTAAAATGGTTAGCTAATAATATCCTACCCTTAGGATTTTTTAAGTTATTTTTTTCCTAGATGGGTGTCAAGTCCCAAGTTTTTCATGAAAGGTACATAATATTTTAGTTGATTATTCCTTTGACATGCATCTCAAATACACTCCATAGTTCTTCCTATAAAGTATCCCATCCTTGATCAATAAATGAGATCCTCTAATCCTAAAATCTTTTCTTCATTCTATACTCAATTCTATAGGATAAGAACCATTGATCAAGAAATGAATGATTTCATCATACCAGTTATTTGGTTGAAACTATTGTTGGTCAACCTGCATGATTCTCATTATAGGATTAGTGTTAGTAATCAATTAAATTAATCCCTGATACCTCACCAATTTATCAATTTTCATTACAAGATCATATTCTTGGAATATGGACATACACTTCCCTCTTCTTTCTCCTAATTCACATTGACCCAACATGAGTTTGATAGTAGGTTATAGAAATATATCATGCACTTTATTCCTAAGGATATAATGTCTAAGCTTTTCGACTGCCTTAACCAAAGCAAATATTTGTTTATCAATAAGTGAAAATTTTAACTCAACATTTAAGTTTGTACTCATAAATGCCATTATATAATCATATTTATCAATTTTATGAGTTAATATAGTTTTTATAGTATGTTCAAAAGAAAAAGAATAAAGATAAAAGTCTTTTATAATGTTATGACTTATTAGCATAGGTGCATGTCTAATTTATTCCTTGATATACTTGAATGCTCTCTTCATTTATTCATTCCATTCATCATTTGTATCCTTATTTATCATGTCATTGAGTTGTTTCACAATATATACAAAACCAAAATGAATCTCCTTAAAAATTTGATCTTCCCAAAAAAAGACTTTAGTTATTTTCTACTATTTGGGAGTTCTATTTTAGATGTATCATAGCATTTTCCCTTTAATTACACAAAATATGATTTTCTTAGGGTCAAGGGAAATTTCATACCTTAAACAATGTTTAAATACTTGTTATAAATCTATTATGGGATCATCCCTATTTTTGGAGAACATTATCATATCATCCATATAATGATGCATTTACCTATGAGATATTGAAATTCTTGGTCCATGTTCTCTAAAAGGTAGATCCCACATTGATGAGTCCAAAAGGCATCCTCTTGTAACAAAAAGTTCCCCATTTTTGTGTGAATGTATTCTTCATTCTATCTTCCTTGTCAACAAGTATTTGACTGTAACCTGAAAAACCATATAGGAAAGACATCATGGTAGAACCACTAACATTTTGAATCACATCTTCAAGGGATGACAAAGGATAACTATCTTTTCAAAAATATTTTCTCAAGTTCCTAAAATCTATGAATAATAAAATCTTTTCATTTTTTTTCCTAACTAGTACTATATTAGCTATCTAGGTGGAATGTCTAATTGGGAAAACTATTTTTACATCTAATAATTTCTTGACCTTTTTATAAATCAATGGTTCTGAAATAGGATTAATTGATCTTTGATTTTGCCTGAATTGTTTACATGCTTATTTCAAAAGAATGGGATGGGTGATAAATCAAGGATAAAATAACTTCAAGTCTTCATAAGACCATGAAATAACATCGTTTACTTGGTTAATAGGTCTCTATCATTTATATATTCTACATTTTTGCATGTTGTACCAAAGTTTACTACTTGAGGTTTACCTTGAATTCCTAGGTCAACTACATTATAATCCTTCCCATTTACTTTGGGAACTTTATTAGTTTTAGCTAGATTATCTTTGTTAGATAATATTTCAAAGGTAATCATGCCTTTGATAATCTTTTTATCATTCAATTGTATTATCTTGTCATCAATTCTATAATCATCAAGAGAATTCTCATTGACCTCATCAATAATATGAGACTCAAACATATTGAGTTGTTCACGAATTAAATGATATGTTGTTCATCACTAAACACTTTCATATGATTAATATTGTTAGGTATAGAGGGATATAGGACCAATTCAATGATAAACCTTCCTAGTTTAAAAATTTGATTTGGAAATAGGCTCACAGTAGTTGAAGCTAGTTCATCGATAGACTAGTTTCATTCTCTAGGGATTGAAACATTATTGAAAGCATAAAAATAATTAAACAAGTCCCATATTATAAACCTGTATTTATTCAAATAAGATAATTTTCATTGATACTTACTTCTGACCTAAATGACTACTAGTTCAGAATCACCATATACTAGTATTTCTTTAGCCTTGTTTTTAATACCAAATTATAATCGTAAGATCAATTCTTCATAATCTACAAAATTATTGGTGAAAAGAAACTAAAGTTTATAATAAACATTATATTATTTACAATGGGATTGATTTAAACTACTCCTACTCTAGACCCAAATTTGTATCTAGCCTCATTAACATATAGTTTCCAAAGTCTAGGCATAGCATGAGAGTTCTTAGAATTACATACCTAAGGAGTGTCAAGAGTATAAACCCCTAAATCAAAATTAAAAACATTGATGTTTTCATTGGTTTCATTATATTCAATGATCATATGCTTCATTTGTGGTTCCCTTCCAGTCTCAATTTGATTACGAATTCCCCTCCATGGAAGCCACATCTGAGAGCAATCAATTGACATGTAACCATTCAAAGCTTTGGTCTAATCTCTACTAAACAACATCCCATAAGCATACATAATGTCAAAAACTTGAATATCAATTATTTGTTTCACTTTTAGTTCTAAAGTAAACTATATATGCACTTTTAACAATTCACCAATCACTTTAACTCTAGATTTGTCTAATTGAGTCACTTCTCTATCTAACTTAATGAGAGTTAAATCGAGATTTTCACAAATACCTATTGGTATAATATTTTTAGAGGCGACTAAATGTAACAAAAAATACTACAAGTTTTTACCAAAAAATCTAATTGTTGGTAAAAAAGGAGGAACCTTTATTTTATTCTTATACATTACTAGATTTATATTTGTAGATTTCTATGATTTACTAGGTTTATTAGTTAAAGACTTTATAAATAAGTCTCTCTATTTAGTTATCTGAGTCAATTCATGAAATTTGATATTATCTTTAATTTTATTCATATCTTCTACTATGTTATACGCACTCATGGTAAAAGAACTAGATAATTCAACATTATTTCTAGTGTTACTTCCATTTGGAGGTTATGTATTGGTATTTTTTGGGATAAAAAGGAGTATCACTATTGTTTGGTGCAGTAAAAATTATCATTGGTTGCTTTTGTTCTTTGTTCCTAAATGGATAAGTCTTCTTTAGATACTATTGAAAATAATGAATCTCCTCTAGATTATCTTTAGGTTCATTCTCTTCATGAAATGTAAAATCAAAGGTTTCTATCGTAAGAGTTATTTCAAAATATTTATATGTCTATGAAGAGCTACATGACCTTGTAGCGTTATCTTTATTAGGCACAACTTAAAATGTATCCAATTCATCTTGAAATAATTAAAAATTATTAAAAAATACTATATAATCTAATTCACCAATATTTGTAGTGTTATAAACCCTGTAATAATTATTTAAAACTATATCATAAACGTTTATTTCAGGTATGTTCTTAGTTGTAGATAACTCATTATTATTTTTATTGTTAATATTATGAAACGTATTTGTAGGTCTATCAAACTTATGATAATAATAGTTTTTGTT
>JARHVA010010577.1:55000-75000 GCA_037957365.1 Torreya grandis
GATAAGATGAGACTATCCAGAAACAGGGGAGATGATGGGATTTTTTTAGGATAACCTAGTTGCATTCCAAAATGTCTTCCCACAAAAGTCAAAAACTAACAATACAAAACATATAAAAATAAACGATCCCAAACATGCTAAAACCAAGGTTCCGAAGATGTCAAAGATGATATCAGTCAAATCTTTTGATAGTTATATCGCAAGTAAATATATAGGTGAAGGCTCAAATAGAGTAAGATAAATGTAAAAAGATAAATATATCATAAAAAATACCAAAGATTTCAAATGGATACAATGGAAAAATAAAACCAAGACATAGTCAATATAAATATGATAACAAATAATTTTATAAAACACAATGACTAAATAAACACAAAATGAGATGACTTTATAAATTATATTGTAGAATTACAAAGGAAAGAATCATTTAATAAACCTAAGAGGTGACAAATATAATATGATACTAAATGATCATAAAGGATGCAATGACAAGATAAAACCAAAAGGGAGAAAATGTGAAAGTGAAGATACCAAATAAATAAGAGAGATGCAATGATTTAATAAAATCAAGAGGTACACTAAAATTAAATATTTACGCACAATAAAATCTAGATAAATGTTAGAATAAAATAAATAAGAAAAAATAGCATATATAAAAGATAATAATTATGTTAAAGCTTGTAATAACTATATATAAAAAAAACATGAATATCATATACCAAAGGTAATTCATATTTATTACTCTAAACATTTATTGAGGTTAAACTTGTTTTTCTCTAATGTGTTTAAAATTATTAATAATTATCTCATCATTAGGGTGATATGTCTCCAAGTTTTAATAACAATGACGATGGGCATTGTAAGATGTTCCAAAATATGAATGAAGAGAATATGGGCATCATAATATGCCTTAACATGATATGTATAGTAGGAGTAGATATGATATTAACCTTACAAATAAAACAAAATTATTAAATTTGTTATTATATTCTATTTTAGTCTATCTCACAATAGGAATATTAGAATCTAAGTTAAATTATTATCCATTAGGTGAGTTATAGGATAGTTTAATATAACATCTAGCATGTTGATTTTGTTCTATTTTTTTGAATTATTTTGTCCTAGATTGGTCATGTTCGTATATAGGATGATTCCATAGTTGGGTTCATTTTTAGACCTAAATTGGTAATCTATGCATTTATATGAATTTCATTATGATTGTAATAAGCATTTTTTTAATCTAGATCAGCCACATTTTATTCTATTAATATTTCTTTAAATTTTATAGAAAGAATTGGAACGACCATATTAGTAACATTGTTAATTTCATTAGTTTTCCCAAAAATGTGGCTTTTAACTATATCAAATTATCTAATTTAGTTGAAATTTAATACAATATGATATCATTAAGTGTGAACCTATATGGTAATTATACCTTTAAGATAGGATTTACAAGTGTTATATATGTTGAAAGTGGTCATGTACTAGATTTTAATGTTAGGATATGAATCAAAATTATTTATTATTTATTTTATGATAGTATTTGAAACTAATCACTCTTTTTATGGTGAGGAATTAGATTTTATTGATTACCACACTATAGTTTAACGTAGTATTTTAAATAATGTCCCAAAAGGGCACCCAAAATTTTGTCTAACAATTATTGTATGAGTATTAGAAGCTTTTGTAGGGTTTTAAATTTTTGATATCAAAGTTTGGAGTGATTGAGATGTTATTGATTTGATTTGTATTTGAAGCTTTAATATATTATTTTTACTCTTCTTAGGTGATATATTCAAAATTGAAGTATGTATGTAACATGAAGTTAGAATTAAATAATTGAAGGTCATTAAAAAATTAATGAGATTGAGTTAAAATAAAGTGACACCCAAAAAGATTGTTATGATTGGGCCATGGTGGGAGAGACTTATAAGATTTAAAACTCATGTGTCAAGATGGTGGAAATTTTTTATTGAGTTCTCTAAGACTCAATGTTGAGTGGGAAGGATTTGTGTTGTTTTAATTATTATAAGAATATATTTTTGTCCTAAATATATATGAATGTTTTATTTTAAAATTTTTGTTGGTTGATTTTTTAGAATATTTTCTAATAAATTTCTCAAAAGGTTAAAATTCACTCATTACGAAATCTTGAAAGAACCCACTTTTGATTGAAGTGGTGTTTACAGAGTGTTGATAGTTTTTTTATGTCACTCATGTTATGATGAAATTTAGGTAGCAAGGAAATAAATTTATTGATGAAATCATGAGTACACTCTATAGGTATTTATTTAGCATTCAAGAAGTTAGTAAGGTTATTTTTGGGAAGATCAAGATGTTAGAATTTCTTTGACTCAAGGATGGAATATATCTTATATTTGTTTAATGTAGTGGGTTTGAAATTTATTATAACATTTGAGTACCTTATAAAATACAATTTTAATTAGAATATTTGTAGTTGTAAAAGTAATTATTTCAATCCAGTGTTTATTGAAAATACCAAATTATTGAAGATTTAGTGTAGGATCGGTCATCCCACAATATGTTATCATTAGAGAAACTTTTTTAATTTATAAAAAAAAATTAGGTAGATAACAATTCACTTTTAATTGTTTAAATCATATTGTTGTGAATGAGAGGTTGGAGAATGATATTCTTTGTAGAATATCAAGGAGTATAGGGAATAACTTGATGACTAGGTTGGTTTAAAATGACCTATTTATGATGATTAAATATTTACAAAATATGGTTTCACATTTGTATAAATTGGATGGTATTGGAAGATTAAATATGGGCCATCTGCTATATAATATTAGAAAAGAGTTTTGTAGCATCAATAATAGGATTTGACGATGAGTGATTATTACATTATTGGTTGGAGGATGATAACTAGGTGGATGATTTAAAACATTTATGTTAAAAAGAGAAACTTTTTTAGTTGTCATAGATAATGATGTAGAGTTGCTAATGATATTAATACTCTCATTTTTTACTGGGATGTTGATAATGTTATTATCAAGGTTGTTGAAAGCTAACTATAAAATATTTGATATGGAACTGAAGATGTTTAAAGCATATTTCAGTTTATATATCAAGGATAATTATAAGAGTAATTGATAGATTTTCTAAGAGGATGTGAAATTGAAATCATGTTGCACTGACTTATGCTAGTGCAGGGAGTATTTAAAATGTTTTATTGAATAGGGGAATATAATGTGACATTTTTTGTTGATGTGTATTTTTTAATGATTTTTAGACTTATATGTTTGGAAGTAAAGTAAATGGTATACGGATTATATGTGGTATTATTATTTTTTTTTAAATTTATATTTTAAAAAAATTTAGATAAACAGTATTTTTTGGATTAACTAATACTAAAATTTAAAAAAAATACACCATGATTATTTTCATTAAATGTTACATGTGAAAGGGATAAAAGAGAAAGTAATATGTATATTAAATAATTCAAGGATCAATAAAATGACCCTAAAAGTGTACATCATTAAAAAATGATGGAAAAAAATAAAATAAATACAAAATAAAAACATGAAAATGTTCCAACCAATTGTGGCAAAATATTCATGTTAGGTTTATAATAGTGTATGACTAAAAATAGAGTAATTAATATAAATATTCTCAAATATATAAAAGATAAAATACCATACGATTACCACTATAAATATAATGGGAAGTGCTATAAATTTGGGAAAAGGAAATAAAAAAGACTTATTTTTTCTTAGACATCAATGATATAGTAAGTAAACCACATACAAAGAATTAATGAACAAGGGACCCATAGATACAAGGTGGTAATAATATGAATTAATAATGTGTAAATTAAAAATTCTAATGGGGTTTTTAATGTCATAAAATAGTAGGTAAAAATAACTTAAGCATGGATAAAGGAAATATGACTCTTTTTATATTTACATGCCTAGATAACTGATACTAGTATAAGAATAAATATGATCTAGGAGAAGACATAATTAATAACAAAAATAATTCTATAATAGAATGTAAAAATTAACTATGTAATAAAATAAATAGGTTAGTAATATGGATAATTACCTTTAGTGTAATTTTCATCACCTCAATCTCTCATTTTGATATATTGGGACTTTAAAAGAAATGTTGTAGGTGAAGACTAAAAATGCCATGGATGAATACCTATGTTTACATAATTGGGGACACTAAATACTAATTAACATCTCCTTAATTCATAACACTTATACCAATATTAAATTACCTTAATAAATTTTATACCTTTAGGATAATATCTCATATCACTTAACTCATATTATACACTTAGATTTGACATATTATTCACAAGAAGAGTAAATAGTGTCTTTCTTATCAAAATCAAATCAAGGAATATTATAATTTATTTTAAAGAAAATAAAATTTACCTAGATATAATTTTGAAAAAGAAATTTAAAGTGATTCCATATAATGACTCAGTTAGCCATGTCGATCTAGTAAAAAAAGACACACAACTAAATCTAAACTTATCAATTTAGTAATAAATAGGGAAACAATAATATTCACTATATTGATTTATTTGAAAAAATACATAGATAATAAACGTAATATATTATTGACCTACTTTTTATATAAAAATCTATATATTTTATGTGTTTTAATAGGTATAGAACTAGAGATACCGTAATGCTAAATATGTGCAATATTCAATTATTCTAATTTTGAAAAATTGTTAAATATGTAATGTTGATATTTTTGAAAAAAATTATAAAAAAATATGTAGTTATCTTGGACACATTAATTTAATGCTATGTTTACTCTTAGAGAATGAAAAGCAGATGAAGAGTGATTTTATGGGATCATAATCTAGAATATTATTAGAAACTGGAATTACATAGATCTATTGGAAGTGGACTATAATGTACTATGCTCGATTATACTCACTATGGACTTTTCCCTTTTCACTTTTATAGATGATAAATAGGTATAGATATATAAATAATATTTATATAAATGAAAAATTAGGGGACAAAATGAAGATTTTTCTGCTCAACAACTGTTATATGTCGACAGTATCACATTGTACTATAATGCATTGATTACGGTGTTACCTTGGTTGAGTGTGCATAAAAAATAATTATTTCACATTTTTTATCTATAAATGCTAATAAATATGAGATATCATAATTAAGGAATGACTACAGAGAAATTTTTATTTATATTATATCATCTTGGAAACTCCTGGGGTATTATTGTATCTTATCCACATGTAATAAAAAGAGGGGAGTGTCATGGGTTGATCTAACCTAAATCATGCTATTGGTGATTGATAAATTCTTAAATATCTAATATCCCAAATATGGAAATCAATCTCACTTATTCTCACACCCAGAGTTAATGGGAAATTGGGCTCCTTTGACTATATGGATGTAGCTAGATGATGGTTTTTATACTTGAAAGTGATAGATCTTTAGTTTATTTAGAAGGTGCTTGACTTATCTTATGGCTGATCTTTCCGAGTAATATTAAACTCAAAATAATAGGGAATATTTTCTCAATATGTAGAAGCTGAAAATCTTGAACCAACTGAATAAATAGTGTCTATTAATTATGACTCTGACATATTTTATAGGCAACATTTTGACATTTTACTTTTATTTCCATTGTAAAATATCTAAGAGGACCCAAAACGATGTTTTATATTTTACAAAGTATTAATTAATTAGTGTGGGTTGTATCCATTGTAACTAGACAAGAGCATAGTGTATTCATGTCTCACTAGTACAAACTTACCCAGGAGGATCAAGGACACTTATCCTAAACTAGATACAATTTCAAGGTGATTTTAAGTATATTGAACATTTTAAATTTAGATGTATTTATAGTAGTAGTGTAAAAAAATGGTTAAGCTACCATATAAATGGATTAATATCATAGAAAGGGAGGAGTACAGATTTTATAAACGTCAAACCAAATTTACTTGTAACATTAATCTGATAATGGAGAACTATGCCCCCTTTTTAAATCACTCAGAGAATTTAAACCAATGGCAGATTGAGAGTGATCGTGTCCTAGTTTCAATAACTAATGATGATCTTTAGCTAGAATAATGGATTATTACATCCCTCATAAATGGATAATAGTAAAAATAATATTAATGCATGATGGTAGAACCATCTGATGTTATTTATAAGTTATGCCAAGGCCATTGAGTGTCCCTAGTCTTGAACATACATCACCTAAATAGATTAGAATCACATTGATCCAAATGAATATAGATCATTTATCAAAATATAATGAATAAATATTATTTACCCCATAATTACCTCATTTCTCATAGACTTATATAAAAATGAATACTTTACTTTAGAATTTTTAACATTGAATTTCATAAGTACGCATGAATAAGTATCATTCATTTTCAAAACATTAACTGTCTTATTTATGAAAAATTTATACTTGAAACATTCAAACATTGAATTTTTTAGATTTGTAGTTTTGAAATTTGAATAATAATCATCATTAATGAGTATCATTCCTCCTAAATCTTTCTAAGTGTTGTGTAATGTAACACTCTTATATACTCAATTGTAAATACATTTTCAACATGTAATTTTTCTATTGAAACTATTTTTCATATGCCCATTCATATGCATTAAATTGTGTATAGTTATATACTTTGAGATTTTAAACTTTGAGTGCCAATTCCTAATGTGTTAATGTTTGATTTATGAATCTCTTTAAATTTTTGAATAATTGTACTATGTTATTGAATCTAATTTATTGTAATTCTTTGATTCTTTTAAAGCATCTACTCTATATTTTGGAAACTTTTATTTTCTCCTGATTCTAATTTCTCTCTTATTATAGAGGCTTGTATTTCTAATATAAGCCCATTACAATGCCCCATTTTTTATATCAAGGAGGTATCCTACTAGTAATTCATCTCAAAATAAGTGCTAAAAATATCATTTGATAAATATATAATCATGTTTAGTATAATTTTGACATGTGTACAGTATGTTATTATATATATTAATATAAACTTAATTTTAAACATGTATGTATCACATTGAATACAAGGCATCAAAAGTGTTATGTTTATGTATATTTATCAATGAGACTCATAATAAGGTAACCATCCATAAAATTCAATGATATGAATAATTTAACTTGTAATCAAGGTTAGAAAATAAAACACACAAGACATAAAAATTCATCTAATGTCATACAGTTAGGGCAAGGATCGCATATAAGAAACATATTAAATGGATTTATAATTAGATATCTCACACATAGAGATAAGGTCCACAAGAAATGGAAATGTTACAATGTTTCAATATAAATTATTTCACACATAGAGCCAAAATCCATAAGCAATGGACATTTTTAAATTTAGTACAAATAAATATTACACAAATGGGGCCAATCTCCACAAGGAATAAACATGTTCAAATTTCACCATACCAAGAAATGTTATCATATACATGTCTAAATAATTTTCATACAAGGTTCAAGGACCACAAATAATAATGAATCAATGTCTAGCTTATCATGAACAGAATTAAACATCACTAAAGATCTATATAATAATTGAAAAGTATTCCATTCCATCAACATGTATTAATGGAATATTTTCTCAAAGTAACATATATATATATATATGTATCACAATTTAAAATATGAGTGATTAGAAAGATATTTTTAATATATATCATTCAAAATTGTATTTGAGTTCATATACAATATAGCCTATGATGGAAAATCAAATTGTCAATCAGAAAAACATATAATATTCATTGAAAACCTATAACATATATAGGGAAATTATCTCCTAAAAATTAGGAGATAATACCTATCCCACAAATTACTCATACCCCTAAAAAATCTCCCAAACCCCTATCTTAAAAACTCGTACAACCACTCATGATATTATTTATTTTATTTTCAGCGATACTTAGCATTTCCTCCCCTAATGCTGAAAACACTAAAGGACACGTTTCCTTCACTTTCACTATCTGAGGTAGAACTGCTTTTCTCTAGATCACTTTCCTTTATTTCCATTGCTTTGTCATTCACTTTTCCATTGAGAATGTCTTTTGTTCTCTGATTGCAATTTAGAAGAGTATGCCCTTGTTTTTTACAGTAATAACATGTGTATCTAGATTTGTGCATATGTTTCAAAGACATGTAAAAATTACTTTGCTTATTTTGTGTAGCAACTGCTTCTTCTTCATCTGTAACATTAATCTTCATTTTATTTCCTTCATCAAACAATGTTGATATGACTTTTTTTAAGCTTGGAATCAACTTACTTAGAGTGAACACCATATTTGACATGCTACTGGACATGCTATTTAAATGTATGGTTTTTGCATCTATTTATTTTACCTCTATTTTTATTCTAGCAACTAATTGATGAGAGTGTGAAATTTTCTGATGTGAGACACCATGACTTCACCTTCATCTATTTTGAGACCATACAATTTTTGTTTCATAGTGATTTCAACACTATCAGCTTGAGAATCGAATAGTGTTTTTAATGTTTCCTAGATATCTTTAGAAGACTTTTTAAAATTTACATGACGTAAATATGGTTTTGATAAGCCAAGACCAATAATGGTTAAGGCTTTACTATCTTTGATTTTCCATTTTTGGTGTTCATCTACATCCCTCAGTATTGGCACTATGCTGTTAAATATGTCCCAAAGATCCCTCTCAGTTAACAATAGTTGAATTTGGATTTGCCATGTATGAAAATCATTCCCATCAAAATTTTCAATTTGAATTGTTTTTTCCATGTTACCCTCCCTTACTTTTGACTCTTTAACTCAAAAAACATTGGCTTCAACTGATATTATGTTTGTATAAAAATAACGACTCAATCTAAAATATTAAACATTGACTCAGAGTAGCCTATAAAATCTAGGCAACGAAAAAGTAATTAAATATTACTTTTCTCCTAGACTTTGATAAATAGTTTATATTGACCAACATTCAAACTATAATTATACTTAAAATGACCATGACATTTACAATATATAATCTTTTAAATTAATCGATTCATAAAACTATGACAAACTAAAATATAAATAAAATACCACAATAGTAAAGAATTTGAAAAATGTACCAAAACTAAACGATTTAACAAAGATAAAAAAATAAAATAAAATACTTAAATAAAATACAATATAAACATGAAAACCTAATACCATAAGATTCGACTGCAGACCTTTTTCAAACTACCATATGCTGGAATAAACAATGTTGATCACTCAATCTGGGGCGAGAAAATAATTAAAAAAAACTAAAACAGGTCTTTTATTTCCACCGCCATCGCCTTATTCATTTCTCTTGAGTACCTCGACTCAAGTATGTCGCTGATTTAAGAGAATGCCAGAAGAGGTTTAATGATGGATCAATAGTCGATGTGGAATCTGAGAGGGTGGACAGATTGGATTCACCGAAGGAGAAGCTAGCTCGGCGTTTGGAGAGAGACAAAGTCGTTGAGGTCCTCGAATCAGCTGGATGCGGAGAGACCGTGAGTTGGATGGCGATCCAGGAAAATAGGTCTCCAGCAGGTACACGGTGTAATTCGCTACAGAATTGATCGACGTTGAGTTGGGAGGAAGATCGATCCAGATGTTGAAGATGGGAGTTGAAGCTTGGCATTCAAAGAGAGATGTCAGTTGTTTGAAATGAATACGCAGAAGCAGGGTCAGATCAGAGACTGCTGTAAAATAAGAATGAGAGCAGAAAAAGCACCTGGTCTACACCGGTTTTCTGCAGTCATAAAATAATGGCCTTTTTTAAAAAAATCTTTCGTATGTGGTCTGCACTACGAAGTCTTATTAGAAGAAAAAAAAAGAGATATCCAAAGATGGATCCGCTCTGATACCAGTGATGGCAAATCAAATTGTCGATCAGAAAAACATATTTTATTCATTGAAACCCTATTACATATATAGGGAAATTATCTACTAAAAACTAGGAGATAATACCTATCCCACAAATTACTCATACCCCTAAAAATATCTCCGGAACCCTTATCTTAAAAACTCGTACAACCACTCATGATATTTATTATTTTATTTTCAACGATACTTATCAGCCTATTATAGTCTAACTTTCAAAATTAGATGCTCCCTATATAGGCATCAGCACTATGGGGGAATCCAACATAGAACAATGCATGCATAATGTACTTTCTTTATCATACTCATATACCTCATGATTCTCATATGTGTATACAAAATTGATATGTTATCTACCAATAGGTGAGAAATAACATATATAAATCAGTCGACTAACATTATATGTTATTTTGAACTTATTTTTTTTTATTATATATATATATATATATATATATATATATATATATATATATAAAATAAAATTAATTGTAAGGGAATTAGTATATGATTTCGTATATGAGAGGATCATAGTGCATGTTTTGATTAAATATGTAGAATATGATTTTTTAGTTTTTGAAAAGTGATACATCATTGTTTGTTACATCAATAAGTATTCCCTACAGTGGCATCCATATATATTTTTTTAAATTAATTGTAAGGGAATTAGTATATGATCCCATATATGGGAGGACCATAGTGCATGTTTTGATCAAATATGTAGAATATGATTTTTTCGTTTGTGAAAAGTGATACATCACTACTTGTTACATCGATATGTATTCCCTACAATCACATCCAGTGTGGTTGGGGGGTGAAAGGTTACAATGGCGTGAGTGGGTTGGCAATTAACTAATTGAAAGTCGACTTATTAAAAAAAATTAAAAAATAATTTAACATAAAAAAATGTGGAACACTGTGATCAATAATTAATTAGAAGACAATTTTTTTGGAGAATATGAGCTGACATACCATTTTTAAGAAATTATATATATATATATATATATATATATATATATATATATATATAAAGAGATTACATTGTCTCAATCTGAATTATCTAGATCTATAACTAGTAATTACTTTGAGATGTCTTGATCAATATTATTACCTTGTCTTTCCTTCATCCATCATTTTGTTCCTTAACATGGATCCTATGCATTCTATAAGCATTTTCTCTGTTATCCAATCTACACTTTTAGACAGTCTACAACATTCAATGAAATAGTTACTTCAAATGATTGACAAGACAATTATTTATCTTAAATCCTTTGATAATCAATATCACTTCACTATGTTTCAGAGGACTCCAATCCTTGTTCAAATTACAAACATTGATTACTCTACCAAGAAGCTACCTATTATTCAAATTCTGCTATAGTGTTTTGTGTATTCTAGATTTTATCCTTTTCTATTTTTACACGCTACAATTTCACAATATTGAATTCCTCTTCTGCGAAGATGGTGATCTCATTCACTTTCTTCTTGGCCTCTTGGTGAATGAATCTTAACATCTGCGAGATCTACTTCAACACATATTTTAATGCCGATATAACATCTCCATCACAGGAACGACCAACTCCATTGGCTTTTAGCATAGGTGGAAGATATGTTTACTTGTCAACAGATATTTTTGGAGCGTGAACCTTTACTTTTTATTCATATTCCTCTTTTACTTCTTCCAAAACTATCCATCATTTAAATATTTCAAATTTATCCTTTGTGTAATCTCTTATACACTTGAAGACCATTTTGAACTTTTCCTTACTCGAAGTCCACCATTGGAAATAGATTGAAATCTGGTCAAATGCCTTGCTCAAAATTTAAAGTTACAGGATACTGTGAGATTTTACAATATTAATTTCCATAAGTACACATTAGCTACTCCCATTAGACTGTGAATTCAATCCATCTCCAATTACACATATTCGCTTTTCAAGTCTAATCATAAAGTTGTTTATCTAGTCGTCAAATATTATCTAACTGAGGTTTACAGAGATCAGAATTTGAATTTACATGTATAGTTCAACTTTCATGTATAATATCATATTTCTATCGACTCTTAAAATATTACACAAATCCAATTCTATTTCACCATTGATTGAGATGGATCGATTTTTACTCTTCTAAATTCTTTGATAATGGTCCTGGATTGATATTTATTCAACTTCCTTTCACTCATAACAGTCAGAAAAGACATAAAGACTTCTGTGATTTCAGACCATACTACTAAAATGATATTATAATCTAGACATCATATAATTTTATGCAGGCTATTGTCCTTGATAATTGTTAGGTTGTGGAGCTAAAAGCTTCACTGATGCAGACATGGAGGAGGTTGCAGATGAGTTGCAGAGTGTCACAGTCTTTGGTGTTGGTCTGGCCAACCAACATTGGCAGGATAGGACAGGAAGGCAACCGACGTCGGTCAGAGATCGGCCGGCGTCGACGACCCCCAGGCAGACAGGGACCGACGTCGGTCGCCTGTGTGGTTCGACTGCGAGCTTATTACGGGCAGTTAGCTAACGAACCAAGTGTTTGCATGTTTAGATCTATTTTTAGACTGAGAGCTGTGGATCTAATTATTGTAATTAGATGTCTAATTATTGTTTGGATGAGATCTATATAATAGACTCATGGTTGTATTGGAAAGGTGTTCTAGTTTGAGTTGAGCAAAGTTTACTCCTTCTGTGTGTGAGGTGAGCAAGGTTGTTCCTCCTAGTTCCACAGCAGTACCTAAGTGGGTGCTGGTTTTGGAGAGTCAGCAGGATTCTTCAGGTGTGTAGGATCTTGGTCACAGGTGCATGGCCTATATAGGAGATCTACATGGTAAGTAAGAACGTTGATCTGCAGGTGTATGTGTGTGCAAGGTCAAGGTTCACAGGTGTGCAAGATCAGGTAAGACAATAACACAATAGGGAGCAGTATCAGGCAGGATCTACTTGGAGTACAGGTGTGTACTCGGATAGAGCTAAGAGGAAGGCAAGGGAGTTCATTCCATAAGTATGGTCTGTTGAATTGCAAGTTGTTGCAGGTTCATGGGAGATCTACTTGAAGTACCTTGAGTACTTGTGGAGTACGTGGAGTACTTGTGGAGTACGTGAAGCACTTGTGGTGTGCGTGGAGCACAGGAGGTGAACACCAACTCTATGTTTGAGTTGTGTGTTGGGACTTGAGAGAGAGAGCTTAGAGGAGAGAATTACTATTCACTTGAGGTGTGGGAAGCCTCTGAAGAGGTGGTGGAGAAGAAGTGGGATCTTCTTTATTGTATTCTTTTCTGTATAAGTATTAATACAAGTTGTGTATTGTCTCTCATATCATGTGTTATTCTAAATTCTAGTTACTTGTGATTTTGGTAGATTTCTGCATATTAAGTTGTTTGGTTTGGTAATCAATTGTGTGCTTCCGGTTTATTCCCAACACGTGGTATCAGAGCTAAGGTTGCAGGAAACAGGTTTTGTGTTTGATTACAGGTCACTCTCAGGGGTTTCTGATTGAGTGGGAGTAGAGCAATGGCAGATGAAAGTAAGCTAAGAATGGAGGAGTTGAAAAGCACAGATGGTTACTTATGGTCCTATGGAAAGAAAGAGCACGTAAAAGATTATTGTTGGTTGGTAGTAGATCAGCATGAAGGAACTGAAGACGCAGATGTTGCAGGGGTTATTGCACAGGATGCTTTTGGAGGTTTCTTGGATAAAGTTGAATTTTGGATAAAAGATTCGATTGCCTCTTTCCATGCAGCCCCAGGTAGAGGAGCTGGTGAGCCTTGCCAAAGAATTGGCAAAGGGGAAGTGAAGCTGAAATTGCAGGTGGCCAACACATAGGTGTTGATGAAGGTCATACAAGTCCCAGGTTTGGAGATATGGCTAATTTCTTCAAAAATATTGGGTGATGAGAGATGCACAAGAACTCTCACAGCGGATGCACTTGAATTAGCTAGTGGTAAGAAAATAGGTACTCTTTATCTACTTGTTTATATTACTGATTCTTCTTTTGTTGTGGAGACGTGGCTTCGTAGGCTTGGTCACATGAGTAGGAAGGAGATGCATGTTCTTAAGCGGAAGACAGATATATTTGACAAGCTTAAGAACTGGAAAGCCTTGGTGTACTTAGAGGAGATGGCAGACAGAAACCAGTGGATGGTGTTGGATACTTCTGAGCAGGGCAGTTTGGACATAGGTATTGATTCAAAGGAGCTTGTAGGTAAAAAGTCATCACTCACAGGCGAACACAGATACTGACATCAGCCAGGAGGAACCGGCATCGAACAGACAGGTGCCGATGTCGGTCATGTGCAAACAGACGTCGGTCAGGAGGACCGACGTCGGCAGTAGGTAAGACTGATGTCGGTCAGGAGGATCGACGTTGGCAGCAGGGACACCAATATCTGCAGGGTTGATAGTCAGGGACAGACGAATGGGAACTGACGTCGATCGGATACAGACTGTGGAGTGACTGAGGTCGGTCACTATAACAGATTTTGGGTGGACAGCACGCTGTCGAGGAGTCTCAAACACCCATACGGAGGACTGAAGACGTAAGTAGGCCCTCAAATTTGTTGTTCCTCTTCTTTATACATGTTGCTGATGTAGAGCAGGAAGGATCCAAGAAACAGGTGTGAGCTTGGCATGGATGAGGATGTGATTCTTTGGAGGAGAACCAAACAAGTGTTTTTGGTAGGGTTGCCAGCAGAAGAAAGCACAGAGATGAATGGATACCTTAGTTGAAGAATAGAGAGAACGGATACGTGAGATGGAAGACTAGGTCATATGGTCTTGAGGAGCTACAAGATAGTGGTACAGGTTTTGACAGGTGGAGGATGAAGCATGGCTTCAGTCAATGTCAGGGTAACTACTGTGGTTTGTCTTACCAGGTGGATGATGAGTCGCGACATCATTTTGTTGTTGTATGTGGATGGTATGTTTTGCTAACAAGATTGTACATACAGGGTTTTACTGAACTAAGGGTAAGATTAGTTCAGTGGCATGTCATGAGGAGTTTGGAGTAGCAAAATTCTTTGACATGGGAGACATGGAGATCACAGGTTGATTTTGTCTCGAGTGGGAGCTGATGTGAATCAGGTGTTGGCGAGGTTCAGGATGCAGAGCTGGAGCACACTAAGGGCTGGACAGGTACAGTGTCTGAAATCACATGAGGTCTGGTATAGACCTAAGTATTCCCATGCAGTGGGAGCTGTCAGAGAGTTAGGAGCCAATTCAGGGAAGTGGGTTCTCAGCTATTTGAGAGGGACCAGCAGCAGGGATTCATGCTATGCAGGGTCAGGACTTCACTACATATGTTTGCAAGTTCGGATGTGGCAGGGTACTCGGATGACATGAGGTACACCATGGGATGTGTGGTGGGTTGTCTTCAGGATTGAGCTTGAAGAGGGATACAAACCAGGAAACAGATTAGATGGGGTATAGGTACAGGTACAGTGCATCTATTTATCTCCAAGTGGGAGATTGTTAGGTTGTGGAGCTAAAAGCTTCACTGATGCAGACATGGAGGAGGTTGTAGATGAGTTGCAGAGTGTCACAGTCTTTGGCGTTGGTCTGGCCAACCGATGTCGGCAGGATAGGACAGGAAGGCAACCGATGTCGGTCAGAGATTGGCTGGCGTCGGCGACCCCCAGGCAGACAGGGACCGACGTCGGTCGCCTGTGTGGTTCGACTGCGAGCTTATTACGGGTAGTTAGATAACGAACCAAGTATTTGCATGTTTAGATCTATTTTTAGACTGAGAGCTGTGGATCTAATTATTGTTTGGATGAGATCTATATAATAGAATCACGGTTGTATTGGAAAGGTGTTCTAGTTTGAGTTGAGCAAAGTTTGCTCCTTCTATGTATGAGGTGAGCAAGGGTGTTCCTCCTAGTTCCACAGCAGTACCTAGGTGGGTGTTGGTTTTGGAGAGTCAGCAGGATTCTTCAGGTGTGTAGGATCTTGGTCACAGGTGCATGGCCTATATAGGAGATCTACATGGTAAGTAAGATCGTTGATCTGCAGGTGTATGTGTGTGCAAGGTCAAGGTTCATAGGTGTGTAGAACCAGGTTGATTTGCAGGTGTGCAAGATCAGATAGGACAACAACACAACAGGGAGCAGTATCGGGCAGGATCTACTTGGAGTACAGGTGTGTACTTGGATAGAGCTAAGAGGAAGGCAAGGGAGTTCCTTCCATAAGTATGGTCTGTTGAATTACAGGGTGTTGCAGGTTCATGGGAGATCTACTTGAAGTACCTTGAGTACTTGTGGAGTACGTGGAGTACTTGTGGAGTTCGTGGAGCACTTGTGGTGTGCGTGGAGCACAGGAGGTGAACACCAACTCTGTGTTTGAGTTGTGTGTTGGGACCTGAGAGAGAGAGAGCTTAGAGGAGAGAATTATTGTTCACTTGAGGTGTGGGAAGCCTCTGAAGAGGTGGTGGAGAAGAAGTGGGATCTTCTTTATTGTATTCTTTTCTGTATAAGTATTAATACAAGTTGTGTATTGTCTCTCATATCATGTGTTATTCTGAATTCTAGTTACTTGTAATTCTGGTAAATTTTTGCATATTAAGTTGCTTGGTTTGGTAATCAATTGTGTGCTTCCAGTTTATTCCCAACAATAATTGAATATTTTGTATTTCAAACACCAGGATAAAAATCTATTTAGCATGAAATTTATGCATACTTCATCTCTTACCACAAGACACCTCCATTCGAGTATTTAAAAAATTCTTGAATTTATACCCAATTGATTTTAGTGAATTTGGATAATAACTTGTCTCAAAACAAAATAATGCCAAATGCATTCAATCTAATAAGACTTATTATGAAATCTTTTTGAGTTGAATAAAACCATAATAATTCACCTTTGTTTTGTTACTTTACCGCATATCCTAACTTAAATTTTTGTCCACACAGTCATAATCTGGATGATCTTGACCAAAAACACTTTTCTTCTATTAATCAAATCCTTACTTATATACAGACAGTCCATTCATTCATTCATCATGAAAATACAGACCATTATTATTACAAATCTAGAGACTTTTTTCTCCACTTCCTCTCCCTACTTAAAAGCTATATAGCACGCTTTTATCTATTTTTCCATACCTTTATTTGGTTCCTCTTCTATAGCTATAATCCTTATCTTACTATAACAACTTATGCAGATTTAGTTTGGTCTTGTTTTTAAGACCAAAATCCTCTCAATAATCCTAGACCTTGTAAACATACTAATTTTGGACTCTTCCTACGTAAAGATGGACTTGACATTGGGTAAATATTTATTCCACGTACTTAGGTCCATTTTTGAAACTACCTCAAATTCCTAGTTACAATTTAGTTTTTTAAATTTGACTTTAAATGACCACTATAGGACTCTTATCAATGATATTTTCCAATCATTTTGCCTTCATAGTTAAGGCTTATTGACTTTTATTTACAAAATATACATAGGCAAGTTGATGTTCCTGCATCAATCATTCACCAATTCAAACAAGAAAAATATTAAAGTATATAGAGAAAAGTAAAAAAAATTATTATTTTTAATTCAAATTTTTGATATGCATATAAGAGTTATATATATTTCAATTGCTATTACTGTACAAAACCTATTTATTTTAATTTTCATTGCTGTAATTAAAATTAAAAATATCCAAAAAAAAAATTACCCTAACTACATCTTATCTTCCACCACACTGCTGTATGGATTGATTCAAAATTATTCGAAACGAAATTATTGAATCCTTTCCATGATTATAATCAAACTATTAAATATCAAACCAAACTTCAGCCATCGTTCAGCCAAAAGTGCAAGAACAATCAGCGAACAGGTGGAAAAATAGCTAAGAGAATGGTTACAAAATAGTCTACAATCTTAGATTCCTCCACCTCTATCTTTGGAGTGCAGGATCATATTAATTGGTCTTGAGGCCTTTTTTTTAGGTTTCCATTTTCTTCTTCCAGACAACTATCCAATCTGCCTTCTCCTCAAGATCTGAATTAGGGAAAAAGTAATAAAAAGTAAAATTAAAATAATAGTATTTTTTTATATCATCTCTACATTTATGAATGGAAATTGTAATCTCTCTGAGGCATTTCATAATTAGTACTTGTGAATCTTAAGTAAAAAAAAAAAAGAATAAATAGAATGACGGGATTGTGCGATGACAACGTTGTAGATGGAATTTTATAAACAACACTTTAATTCCTCATAATTAATATTAATGATTTGTATTTATGATGGTAAAATTATAATAGAATTTTATTAAAAAAAATATTTTTTCAATTATAAAAAAATTATTTTTTTAATTATAAAAAAGTTGAATTTATAATCTTCTTTGTTCATTTACAATTACACTATAATATTTTTAATATTAAAAGTAAAATATTTTATTATAGTTATATGATTAATATAATAATTATTTAATCAATATGTAAGGATAATGGGTCGATAAAAAATTCAATTTAAAAATGAACAGTTGAAAAAATAATATGAAGAACCAAAGAAAGAATGTCAAAGAGATTAATCTTGAGAATACCAGAAAAAAAACAATAATTACCAATGATAGATAAGCATATAATAAATAAAAATGAATATGAAAGATAATGACACATAAAAGGTATAGCTAAATTGCCAATCAAAGATCTAGAAGGACAAATAAGAGAACATGCAAAATATATGATAGTGCATTGTGCACAAACTTCTCAACAAGACCAAGTTATATTACAAAAAGATTACAAAGATTAATGCATGTAGATAAAATGTTTGCTGTAGAAAGAGAACCACTACAACAAAGAAATCAAAATAGAGTACAAAGACATAATCAAACAAATAATAATGTCGATGTGGATGGTAATGATGAACTTTCAATACAGAGAGAAGCAGAACATATGACAAAATTTGTTGAAATCCCTATTCATGAAAGTGAATGTGGAATAGAGTGTGTACCAAAAACTACACAAGAAATATTAATAGAACCATTGGAATTCAATTTTACTAATATTGATCATGATATATAAGGCCTTATGAAGAATCAAACAAAAATAACCACTGTCAAAAGAAGAAATAAGAAGAATAATTTTAAAATTAGTGAACAAACATGGCCAAGTGAAATTCTAGGATCCTAGATAAATTGAGAATAAACAAATACTAATATAACCAAAAATGTTGTTATAGATTTCAAGACTATATCATTGTTCTTTAGACGTGAGTTAGATAAACTTGCTTCACCACATATGTGTTATATTTGTCAAGAGAGTTACCCTAGTTTGATTATTTGTTGAGCTCCTAAAGGGCCTATTTTTTTACAGATGACATCAACATAAAGGTGTGTACCAATTTTCTAAAGAAAATAATATGGATCCTATTCCCCAACCACTAGAATTGACAAACTTGACCGAATTAGAAGAGATGTTGATCACCCATGTGAATCCAATTCTTCAGGTGACCCATGCAATAAGATGGAAATAGAAATAAAAATAGAATATTATTTGTTTTCAATAGTAATTTAAGTAAGTTCCTAAAAAATTACCATATTATATTTAATATCTTCCAATTATCATAGTGCGAAGAAAGAAATAATGTGTAACTACATACAACTTTACTATGAATAAATATAGTGTATATAATACACTTAAATATAAGATTGAATATGATAAATTCTATAATGATGTCAAGTTTGATGAAACAACACTAAAGGATCTCCCAACCAATAAGTCTACAACTATGTTCAAAAAATTGAACTCAGTTAACATGAAATTTGATACAGGTTTCAATGAATATGTTTTGTCAGGTCCTATACTTGAGATAGATGAAGGTAATATTATAGATCATATGTCATCAATAGTAACCAGACCACCCAATTCCCTAAGAGAGATGTAAGTGATTCAAATTTGGGTAAACAATCTAAATGCTAATCCAAGTGAACTAATATCTTCCTCACAAATTGGTACATCTCCATTGAATGAGTATGTGATATAAGGTTTATTACACATGGCTTTCCCAACTATATTCCTTGATGGAAGGTGTGATTGGTTTGAACCATGACTAGAACATGTACATCTACATGAATATATGAAACATATGATTCGATATTGAGATAATCATTTTGAAAAAAACCCTT
>JARHVA010010577.1:80000-85000 GCA_037957365.1 Torreya grandis
TAGTGAAATTTCAGATGTTCAACAGGTAAAAAGAAGACTAGAAGATGATTCTAGAATAATTGTTAAATTTTAGATTGAATGCCTCTAGAGTTGTAGACACTAGCATCATTCTTAGACGCTTGCATTGATGATGTTGTTTGAACCTAACATAACTACCATGTATAAAATAACTATAAGACAAGGGTGGGAACACCTATTGCTTCTAGGTTTGCCTTCACCTTTACTCTAGTACATGTAGATATGGATCATGAACTATCACTCCTCATGAATTTTCAAAGCCCTAGTTCTTAATGTTCATAGTGACCCTGGGGAAAATGGGTTAGTGGGAACATAATATCAAGCTAACCCCAAATATCCATATATAAATGATATTTTTGTACATAGACAATACTTTGAATATGTTCTTAAAAAAATTTAGTTCTTCCATATATGTTGGTTTGTGTGTAAATCACATAATATGTGTAAGGCTAGTACAATAGTGAACTAGCTTGTAAACTATAAAATATAGCTCTAAGACTTCTCTTTCAGTAATTTAAACATGTATATGTGTTGTTCATATGACTTATATGTAAATTAGATAAAATAAAAAATCTTTTTTTCTTGATTTCTTGGTTTAATGCCTTTTGTAAGTTGCCTACTGAGTAGATATTAAGTTTTTAGGTGAAAAATAAATGAGGGTTGATATTATATTTATATCAATCCCTTTGGAAAATTAAATCACATTAAATAATTTAATTTGACCATTAAGATACATTTGATTTGAATATTAGATGACTTGAGGGGATTATAAACTTTTATTAGGACAAAACATATGTTTCGACATACGTATTTATCCTAGATGCTAGTTTATAGATAACATGAAAGTAGGTACAAACTTAGAACTTAAAGAGGTGGAATATAAGTAGTTTTTTCATATTCTTTTAAAGATAGAAGTTTTAGGGAATCAACATAATACTAGTCATACTAAAATATAATCCAATAGGGCAAAAGATAAAGCAGATGCAAGACTTTATAAAGTGGTAAAGGTATAGAACTAATAAAAATAGCCAAGGTCTGATTTTTCCAAGTGTACAAGAGTGATGTGCTATAAAATAAATAAAATACTGTTTATATTTTCCCAACATTTAGTCTAGTAATGAAATTTTTAGTTTAAAGGAAAGGAATGCACACATGGGTGTGTATAACACACCATGCCTTTGTTTGAGTCTAACTTCATTTTTTTGTTGGGGTCAGACTTGTTACCAAGAGCATGTTATAATACATATAATAAATTCGTATAATATGGAATTGAAATTATTTTAAATGATTGAAATTAAAATAGTAAAGTTTAGGAGTACACATGTTTATTGATGTAACCACCTTGCCTATTGACAATTTGATTAATAGAATGTATTATTGTAAGGCTATAAAACTAAGTTTATGATAAATATGTCTAAATCTATGAAGCACATATATATAAGGATATATAAAGAGATAGATATATTATAAGGCACATGCCCCCAACCTTGGATAAAATGTGAGTTACAACTCTGTAGTTGAGATTATCTTTATCATGTAACACTATAATACTTATAACATAGTGATAATGAGTGACAAAAGTCAACTCATACTATAAAATTAGTAAGGATGGATGATATAATCAAGTAAAACCTAAAAAAATGGAAAATATTGATTTATTTAATCCCATCAACCATATTAAAAGGGAACTAACTACTGCAATAGATTAGCTTAATACAATCCACAAAATTATATCATGGATACTAGTGCATAAAAGTACATCTTGGTGGGTTATGATAGTACCAGAGAGTATATTGAAAATCAATCCATGATATCTAATTATCAACACTTTTAAAATCTAAAGAAAGAATTAAACTATTTATTTTTATTCAACTTTAATTTCATATTATAATATTTTAGGAAAGGGAGATAAATTTATGTTAGTATTCATTTCTTCTAAGCGAGGAGAGATATTATACAAATTTTTCATATCATTGACTATGTCTAGAGGATAATGTGTGTTCCTATATACATTCAAATCATCCACCTTTTCTATAGAGAGGGAATAATACATTTACATGTTTAATTATTATTTTTATGCAAAGTATATGTCCTTTTAACTTTTATTCATTAATAAAATGTATTGCATTAAAAATAATAGGTGCACTGACAATTAATTTTTTGCATTTTGATCCTTGTGAGATATTTATGGATTGAAAATATTCATTATCATTATGGTATTTATGTTCTACTTTAAGGAGAGAGAATTACAATGGAAGGGTGGGTTTACAATAATTAATTTTTTTGGATAATTTTCCACTTCATTATATTATTCATTATTTTACCACTCATTTTTATTTTCATTATCATAGTAATATTTATTACAATCTTGTTCTTGATTAAGTATGATCACTATTACATTCAGTATAAAAATCATAAGGTGTAGCATTTATACATAAAATTAAATATAAAGGATGAATACCTTTTGGAATTTTAAATTTGGAAACCATTATACTTTATTAAACTGAGAATATAAAAAATATGTAAATTATGTCACTCATATCTAAAAATAAATTGATCATACCATAATAAGAAAAACCATAAGGTGCAACTAGGAAAGTTTTTTTTCCTTATAGGATCTCAACTAGATTGATATAAATCATAAAAATTCAACATAATATGGAGGAACCCACCATGCCCATATCCACAATATATTGTCTCATGGGATGCATTATGAGTAATTTCTCATGGTTAACCACTTAGAGATGCACTATGAGAACAAAAAACCAAAGAATAATTATGTGGAAGCTAAAACCCTATGCATTTATGATATACCTTGATGTATGTGGAAACTAAAACATAATAATAGTGATGTATAATGGATTGATTATTGAGGTAGTAAATCTCACACCATGACACATGTAAAACTAAAGAATGTTTTTATCTAGAATTATATTTCTTATGAGTTCTATAACTACAGGAACATAGTTTCTAGGATTAAAATACATTAAAAAGAAAA
The DNA here is from genome assembly GCA_037957365.1 of Torreya grandis. Lineage (NCBI taxonomy): Eukaryota > Viridiplantae > Streptophyta > Pinopsida > Cupressales > Taxaceae > Torreya > Torreya grandis. The sequence goes on from JARHVA010010577.1 coordinate 83,017, forward strand.
ATAAAATTCATATCTAAACTACCATACGTATCTTAAGATAAATATATGTAAAATACACTGATATATATGATTCTAGAGGCACCTATATCATATTGAATAATGAGTGCCTCAATAATGATGTATATCGGTGTATTTTACATAGATTTATTTAAGATATGTATGCTAGTATCACTCACTGCTATGTAAGATTAAAGATTTTTTTTAATAGAAAAACATTTAATATAAATATTTAATGAGTTATTAACATTAAAAATAGAGAGAAACATAAATTTCTATATATAAATATATACAAAGACAGGGAGATCAAAAATTGTATGTATATGACATATATGTAATAGAACTATAATTTAGAGAACATGGGAAGTAGATAAAAACACTGATATGACATATATGAAATATAAAAATAATTTTATGAAATTCAAACTATATACATTTCACATTAAAATGAGAGATAAATATCAACACATATATGATATATATAAATAATTCATATTAATAAATTTAAGAAATTCCATCTGTGTACATGAAATCCTATAAAAATTGAAGTCTTTCTTCTTCCTCTTTTATTTTATGTACCCCTTTTCCATTTCTCAATTTATCAAACCTATCATATGTGAAAGAAGATGTGATCCTTAATCTATGTAATGACTTTACATGTGATATTGCCACAAATGTCAAACCCTATCATTCTGTAATCTATTACTGAATTTACATTTTATTTATTTTCTTCATCATCTTTTAATACTGGTTTAAAAAAATTATGCCCAACATTCAATGATATAAGTACCCTACTACACTCCATCAAAGTAAGTTCTAGAATCATGTCACATGTTTACATTGTACCTATATGTATTTCAAAAATTATTTCAGTTAGCAAACATCTATACACTCATGCAACATGATCTTCTATGTTTTTCACATTTGTAAGTTGCATCAATATTTTTTAATATGTTTCTGAGTTTTCCTTTACTTTTGTAACATACTTTACAATGTAGTTCACAATGGCATGTTTTAATAGTACTAATTTCCAATCTAAATTTTCATGCCACAATTGCAACACATGATGATTATGAGTATTTACATGATCATCATTTCTTTTTGCCTCATATTTTTTATCTTCTTTTTCTAGATCTACACATAGTTTTGATCCATCGAGATACAAAGGCTAAGGTGCATTGTGCTTACATCAAATAAAATTTTGTGTTATTATTCATATAAAAAAACACATAATACATATTTTTACACTAATGCTTACTATTTTAAGATATTGATTTTTACCTGCAAACCTGTCTTCCTTTTTTTTTCATAGGCAAGTTCCATCTTTACACATGATATGATGATCCACATAATTAATTAATTCTTCATAGTATTGTTATGGATCTATTTGATTAAAGTTTATTGTTTTACTAAAACATGGATGAGAGCTCAAATTGTGTCCTCCTTGTATCACACATGAGAATATATTAATTTTTAGTTTTATAATAGTTTTTTTATATATATAAGATATGTAGATTATTAATCAATTCATACTTTTATGTTTCTTTGACTTGCATCTCCTCAAGGATTCCTTGCATGTATGATTCCATCAAAATATGTTTTAGAAAAGTTAATTTGATATTTATTTTCAAAATATAATTTTTACATATTCAATGATCCATCCAACCAATAAAAACCATGCACATATGGAGACCCCCTATGTTGTCATTCATATCTACACCAAAAATATTTAACCTTCATAAAATTTTGTAGTGTCTCTTTTTATAACACTATATTTCTAATGTGTATATAATAAGAAACTATATGTGGGTGTTCAATTATTTTTTATCATTTCCATCTTTGTGCTTCACATGGATCAATATGTGGAGTTCCTAGTATTAGTGCATGGAGGTTTGGCCAATACATGTTTGATACTCTTAAATTAAGAAGATATTTGGATTTTCAATTTGATGTAATAGGTAAATTAACTCTATATGACACTTTATCC
>JARHVA010010577.1:92500-150000 GCA_037957365.1 Torreya grandis
TGACATGGATCATAATTTCTATAAGTGAAAAATGAGCATAGTCATTTTTTTTGTCTTAGTGTGGAGCTATCTAGGAGAATTAAAAAAAGATGTCCTAAATTAGAATTTATAGGAAGTTGATTTCAAGTATCCTGAGCATTTGAAATTGATAGTTATATAAACTAGAAATGATAAATAAGGGGTTGATCCTAAATATAGATAAAAATATTTGAGTAATGCAAACTAAGAGTCATGAATCTGAGTGCAATTCATGTAGTCTAGAGTGTGTCAACAATTAGCATTGTCAACTACCTATAACCAAATTTATGTGTCTATACTAGATAGAACATGTGTATTTATCATGAAATACATGAAATTTTGTATATAGCAAGATCGATCAAGATCAATTTACTTAGGAAAAGTCAATATACTAAGAAAATTAATATTAAAGAATGGAAAATAGACTTGAGTGAGGTTAACTAAAATTGAAACCATGGTAGTGATGATACACAACTATAAATGGATAATATGGACACATCTTATAACCACTAAAAACTAACTTGTCCCATTTCATATTATAATCCATATGACTAAACTCTATGAGATTGATTTGCCAGTTGGTCCTATTAGAGATGTCATCAATAAATAAAAGCATGAGTGTATACAAGTTGTATACCTATAAAATAATTTTTAAACTATTCTTCATATTTTATTTTTCTTTATGAAAATAGTTTTTCATATTTAAAAAAATAATTATTATTATTTAATTTTCATCGATGATGCATATTTGAAATTTGGTTTCAGTACTTTAAGTTTAAATTATTTATTTTATCATAGTTTTTTTAATATTTTACATTATAATAATTTATATTATTCAATATAAAAAAATTAGAATATATTACAATTTCAGTTCTCAGGCATTCTAAAAAAATAATCAATTTTATTATTATTATTATTATTATTATTATTAGGTAAATGGTTTTTTTTTCTGATTTATGAACTGGTCTAGAGGGAGTGTACAAGTTCCCTTGATCAAAACTGGAAAAAAAAAAAAAAAAAAAAAAAAAACCAAAACAAAAGTATGAAATCTTAGAAAACTATAATAAAATATCTTGGTAAGATATCAAAGGTTAATTATAGGATGTTGGGGGAAAAAGAGGATGATTTTTTCATTGAATCATGATTTATGAAAAAATCATGTACATGATTTTAAGCAATCCTTAAAATATTTTGTACATTTATTTTGAACATTATTGAATTTAAATCACATACAATCTATAATGTTTGAATGCTAGAAATATAACACATACATGCTACTTATCATTTATAATTTGAAAAATCTCCATGTCTCATATGTTTGATAAGTTAATGTCATGGTGGGTATTTAATTAAAAAAATGTTAAGTATAATAATGTAATAACCATTAATTTCACTAATACATTAAATTTATTTTATTAATCAAAAAAATTAGGTCAATTCTAAGTATTATAAAATTGGTTTCACAAAGAATATTTTTTTTAAAATCCAATATGGTCAAAATTTAATAAATTTTCACATTTCTATATTTAACCTAAGGTTTCACAATTGTAACTTTTACAATTAGTGTCTATTTTAGTAAGATCTATAATATTTTTAAGGATTTGGGCATTCCATGGTGATTACAAACATTTTAAGGATCTAAGGAAGTTTTCATAGTATTTTTTACAAGCCTTGTATCTCTCACAGATTAATAGATTTGACCGAGGATATTAACTCATTCATTGGGTTGTGAAACCAATTACGACTCTATTAGATTATTTCGGTATCAATTGGCTATAAATAAGTTGAATATTTAAGAAATTAATAAATTATTTTATTCACTAAGTTAATTTTGATAAATTTGATCCCTAAGAAACTACATTCAACTATATGATGTGAATATAGGCTTAATTGACACCAACTTCATCACTAATTGAATTAACTACAATTTTGGTTGAATCAAGGATGCAATTTTTTTCAATTTGATCTCTATGAATATAATCTCAATTACATGTGATTTTTTGATTAATTTTCTTAAATTTAACTATAAATTAAACTAATTACTATATCAGTTTAGTCAAATATATAATTTTGGCCAATATCATAATTTTAAACATAATTGTTACTATACTATGTGATTCAAGTCTCATGTGGACTCAAATTTTATCACTTATTGAACCAATTACTTTATTGGTTCAATCAAGGATGTAATTTAGTCCTTGTGGATCTAATTAGGACTATATAATGTGATTTTTTGATAGTTTTACTGTAATTTCATCATTGATGTAATTAATTTCTTGATTAATTAAATTAGGCATGATATTTAGGACAATCCTAGAAACTTGGTACTACTTAGGAATATAAAATAGGATTTGGGGCCTAGTTTGTGCTAATTTAGTTAATGATTCAATCAATTACACAATACGCTAATTTAGGGACTCAATTTTAACCTATTTTAGCCCAGTGAACCTAATTGTGACCATAAAATACCATTTAAATTTCAATTATCACAAAATCCATCACTAATTAAACTAATTAATGAATTGTTTCAATCATCAATGCAATTTGGGTAAATTTGACCCTAGTAAACCTAATTATTACTATAGAATATGAATTTCACCTCAACCAATTACTCATTTTTTTCAATTACATACATAGTGGGTCAATGTTTCACTTGTGAACCTAGTTTTGAGTATATAATGTCATCGGGGTTAAATTGGTTATAGTTTGATAACTAGTTTAACTAATTACTTGATTATTTCAATCAAATATGTTATTTTGTCAAATATTAAAAATTTAAACATAATTATTAATATATGATGTGATTTTAGGCTCAATTATCCCTTAATTTAAAAATTTTAATTAATGCAAAATGCTCACTATTTATAAATTCTAGATTTTAACACTTGTTTCTTTCAACTTACCATATTTTTGCTTGAATAACAAAAAACTAGAATAAAATTGATTTAAAGACAACACATAATGAGCAAGTAGATAGAATATGCAAACTTATTTGATTATAAAGTTCACCTAATTCGAGATACATCTCAATGTTCGATTAATATATGAATTTATTAACTAATTTGATTTAAAATATATTGTTTATTACATCAACTTCACCTAATAAGGGGCTCTTGATTTGAAAGTGTTTGATGTCCTATAGGAAGTCTGGTTCTTGCTCTAATTTTTGCAAACTTTCTTTTACGTTGTCTCTTCCAATACAAGTTTCAATACTTTCTCTTGAAGGATTATGCATGGGATTTTGTCTTTACATGTGTTAATATAGCACTATATATGTGGAAACTCATTTTTCTCCTTTTTTTATAAGGGCTTTAGAACTTGTTTTCAAGATTTTTAAGATTCATTCTTTCTAACTTTTTTTTAAAGTGTAATAACCCTCCTTTTATAATGTTTCAAAGGATTTGGTATGATGTACAAGACTTATCTCATTTTCCATCAAATTCAGGGTTCAAATACCTCCTCATTAACCTTTCATATTACTTTTTTTAGTGAGTTTATATACAATATACAAAGATAAATACATTATAATTGGCTTTTTTTACCAAAAAAAGGGTTGGTTTAATGACCATGTCCCTATAATACGGATGAAGGATCATGTTTCAACTCCTACATAGCCTTTTGGATAGGTTGAGCACAAAATTCAAGTGATAAAGGACATATATTTCATAAAATTTTATAGGGTTAGGATATAGCCTTACGATTAGTCTTCCAAAATAGACGTGTGGGGTGAGGGATTCAAATCTTGATTCTCACATTACATTTTAATAATGTCTTGGAACTTTGAATTTTTTTAAGAACATTAATTAGGAAATTGATCACAAATTCATGTGAAATTCAACAAACAAAAGATTTAAATGAAATACACTGAAGCTTATTTCTCAATTAAGAGACTATGTAAGGTTTAGAATTCAATCCACCTTTGACCTTAGAACCCATATAAATTCTTGATACACCTAGAAAAAAACATACGCCTTGGATGATTGGTGTTATTTGAGGGTTCCACATGGAGGTTTAAGGTCCCTGTATGTGAATTAAATACCATTATTTAAAACACTTGAATTTTTAGTCCCACACTAATGGTGGGAAGGCTTCCAAATTGGTTTATAAGCTAAAACACATCCATAGTATAATAAATTTAGTAGTAGGGTCCCCCTTCATACAAAAAGTGAACCCCTCTAACCAATGGGGCCCTATTCATTAAATAGTGTGGGCCCAATAAAACTTAACCATCTAATGTTAGAGGAATGTGACCATATTTATCAAAAACTAAACAATTTATTTGTCATTATTTTTTATGTTTCATGCCATAATTGGTACACTTGGTAGGTTTTAATAGGTCCATATTGTAAACAATGATTAGTCCACATCGTCTGTTAATAGCATCAATGTATGTATTCTTATTTTTTGCAAGTTTTCCCAAAACTTTAGTAGGGTAATGTCCATTTAAATTACATCAAGAAGATCTTGATGAGTTCTACACTATATGAAATAAAATTTGAAGATTTTAGACCATATTATTTGGTCTCTAGTGGAAATTTTCCCAGATCACTCCTCCAAGTTAAAAAAATCTTTTGGATTATTAAAATTCTTCTCATTTTTTTATATCAAGATCTAGGAGAGACTCATGGATAATTATAGGAAAAAACTAACAAAATTAACTATTCTCACCTTGATCCATGATCATATGAGGTGGCTTTATTTCTTGTAGGTTTATTGTCCAAAATGATACTAGAAAACCCATGCTACATAGAGAGTTAATACTTCCCTCTCTTTTACCGAACGGCCTTATACACTATTGGTGTCTTGTTATTCTTCTTGGTGGATTCCCTTAGCCACTTCAATACACTAATTTTAGGCTAAGGTGATGCTCTCTTATTAAGAGATGATATTGACATTATCCTTGTTTCTCAACATTATCAATAAGGGGATAAAATTAAACTACATAATAAGTAACTAGTGTTATAACAAGTCACCATTAATATAATTTTCCATTCTTGGTGTATTATATTAAAAGGTAACATACATGTATTTTAAATATAATTCTATTTACAAACATTACCTGATTTAGGATCTTTACTCGAATATCAAATGAGGTGTCAAGCCTTTCACCAACCCTAGATTAGATTACTTATTTTTATTGATGTTCATGAGTCCTAATAGGTAGTCTTAGTTTCCTTATCGTATTAAAAACCTATACTTATAATTATTCATCATACTAAATCCATTTAAGAATTATAGTTAAATAGAAAATAACTTTAACAAATAATCTACTTACTTGTCACATGGTTTTGTTGGTGATACTATTAATCTTTATCTTAAATATATTACATGAAAAAAAATATTGTGAATCTTTATTCATGCTTTGTTGATTCTTCATTGGTAGATATTTCTCCTTCTTAATTGGAAGTTATTCACATGTATTGGTGGTATTGTAATATTTGTTTACAACATTCCATTTTTTGATGCATGGATATGTATCATAGGGTTTGGATAGTGTTGAAAACTCTTCTCATTTAATGATTCAAAGAATATTTTACTTGAGTTATTGGTTTTTATATTCCTAACATCTGTAATGGAGTAGTGGCAAAGATATTTGAATATTTCATAAAATGATTATGTAAGAGGTTGTTGGAAGCAACCTTGGTCCTAGATTTTTGAGAAGATAAATTTTGTTTTAGCTAAATATAATGATTAATGATCAGAATCTAAAGTCTAAGATTATAGAATAACTTGAATATTAACATTGAGAAATTAAACTACAGTGATTTGATATAAAAAAAAGTGAGAAAATAGGTAGGATAAGGTAGAAAGATAGATGTTTATGTTCCTTAGTTTGGACATCTCGACAAAGCTCTTATTTCATCAAAGATATGCATCTTCAAACCAGCATATTACATAAAATTATAAAATAGTATAGATCATATCATATACCAAGAAAATATTTAGGGATATTTAGAAACGTGCAAATTAGAGATCAAATTCACTTTAAATATTTAATTACACAATAAAATTGCATTTACACATCTTCCGTAAAATCAATGATATTGAAGTAAATCTAATAACATCCAATCAACCTAGTATAAAGCTCAAATTAATAATTTTGCATTAATATATGCATATCTAGAATTAATAAAAGTAGTTAAAATCTAAACATCAAAACAAAGACTTGAGAAATTATCCATGATAACAAATAAATAGATAGAATGAGATAGTCTTCACATAATTCTCTTGATTATATTATTTGTTCCAAAATTTAAAAAATAGTTTTTCTCTCAAAAATTCCTCCATTTTTCAATTATAATACCCCCTTTTATAGGTTGGGAGAGAAACCTATTGGGTGTTTTGGTTAATCATTATCAAATGGGAATCAGACAAGTGTCAAGGATAGATGTCCTCTAACAAATATTTTAACACCAAAGACACTTTTAAAATGTGACTAACCTATAGGCCATGTGTATTACACATTGCACATGATTTTACAATATAGTAAATTCTTTTAAAATGATTTACATGTTTTTTCGATACAAAAAATACTCCAAGTCAACCATCTTGACTTTTAAATGCCCCCACAGGTAGAGTCGTTTGATTTTGTTCCAAAATATTCATGGATTTGTCATACAATTCATCAATCAACTTGAAATTGATGATTAGATTTATGAATAGATCCTCTATTTAGCCTGTTAAATCTTTGAATATTTCATATGTTATGTTTATGGATTCTATGATGCTCCTAGCATTATTAGTATTTTCATTTGCTATCAAGATCAAATTTAATATATTCTTATTGTCAGTCCCTATGGTGCCCTTGCTTCTACTCTTGACCTACTCGATGAACTTAGTATCTCTCTATTAGAAGTCTTCATCAGTTATTAGGTGTATTTGACAAGGGATGGTTGGATCCTTAATAAAATCTCCTAACATTTGTATCATTATACCATATAGTTATTTGAAGTCTCCTAAGATACCTTCAATGTTTTTTGACTACCAATTTATGTCTCTAATTTTCTCCATTGGGATTATCATGGTCATATTTAAGTGTGATGAGCTGACCATTTTAAGTTAATGGATCTGGTTTTCCATTAGTATCTTGATCAATGTCTTTCCTTTCTTATATGAGACTTGCCACTAATTGTCTTGGTTTAAATCAATGGCATGTTCTTTACTTATCATGCCTAATTTGGACCTTATTACTTTCAAAGAATTGAATGTCTCATATATATATATATATATATATATATATATATATATATATATATATATATATATATATATATATATATATATATATATTTCAAAGTTTATTAACAATATATAATGGTACTCATAGAATAGACTTTTATTCCAAAATTTTCTTCTCTTGCTTTAGTCCTTTGATTACAACTTGTATCCTTTTTGATTGGGATAGGGCTAGTTATAAAACATCTTCTTCAAACATGGGGTCTTTCCCTAGTTTGTGTTCCCTCTTTTGAGTTAGGTGAACCAAATGCTCGACCCTTTACTATGGAACCCCTTGACCATCTTCTATGACAACGATTTCAGTTACTCTTTGCAGGCCTATAATAGTTTGATCATAACTAACTCCTATTAAAGACTAGGCCATATGATTAATTAGAACCTCTGCTTGTAACTAAATTGTTGATTGAGTTGGAGTAGTAAGTCTCCCTTCTTCTTCATTTTGTAATTCTATTATCCAAGACTTTAATTCTTATTATTAACAGATATATGTGATCTTCACTATAGCCCATGGGTGATAGGCAGTAGGAAGCTTCTCCATCCTTGGTTTAAATTCATTGGTTCTATTTGGTCTAGTACAAGATACAGAAGTTATTATCTCCTGTATTTAGTGAAAAATCTAGGAAGTCTGTATCTTCAAATATTCTACCTTCTCCATTTGATGACAAGTATAATTCAACCACTTACTAGTAAGTATGTTCATAGGTTGCCATTGCTATGATTATGATTAAATTACACTCTTTTGAATGAAACATCAATACTTTTGGCTATCTAGTTACACTCTTTGAATATATTTGATTATCAGGTTCTCTCTTATAGCTCAAAATAGTGAATGCACGAATAGTCCAAGGGATTTTTTGTACATCTGATGGATTTTTAAAGTGTTTAACTAGGATTTAATGTTGGCATATGAATTTAAATTATTTTATTTGGTAACCCAAATCATATTTTTATCTTGTATTTATACATTTTCATGATTGGGTCCATAAAATATTTTGATCTGACATGTCTACCTATGTGGCATCCCATTACCATGTTGAATATTTAATTTGAAAATATGACCATTATCTCTTTAGACACATGTCCTCATCTTGTTCCCCATAGAAAATTTATTTAATTAATTTCATTGATCTCCTTGAGAGTCTCCTATCCATTAATTTCAACTTTGGTTGTTGATCTTTGATATAGGGTTCTGAAATTATGACACAGGGTAGCCCTACAAGCCTTTTATGTACTATGTTGTTAGTTTCCATTTAATTAATGCTCTTATGCCATGTGGAATCCTTGCATTCAATCTATTCTTATTGAATTATTTACATGATTCAAACCACTAATCTCCATCATCATAGTTAAATGTGTACTATCAATCTTTGATTTACATGATCAAACATGTGAAATTAATTTGCTAAACATTGATCAAATATGGGTCATTGATCTACTATAAATTCACCATGATTATGAAACATGTCACCATCGCATTCCTTCTCAATATATCTTGATCTATTGACTTCATACATTCCATTAGATCTCCATTTATATGATTCAACATGCATCATAGATTTATCTTGACTTATTGACCCCACTCTTCAATGTAGATCATTGATCATAATTTATACATAAGAATACGCACCATCAATCTTAATATGGAGGAATTTTACTTATTTACTTGGGGTTATCACCCACATGCTATTAATATTTGATTCGATTGAGTGATGTTTTGACACTTGGTAGCTTGGCATTCAATTCATACCTATGAATAATAAAATCCAAGAATAAGTGCTCAGGAAATATAACAACTTAGCGTAAATATTAGATTAAAGTTTTAATGAATTAATAAATTTGATCAAAACATAAGCTAAAATTAAACTAATACTAAGATTGAATAAAGTGACCCATCAAAATTATGAATCCATTTTAATAAGAACTTTGGCCAAAGTAGCTTAGACTAAGGTTTTGAATGTTATTTAAACTTGGATTCATTTAATCAATTAAGGACCAAATTTTAACATAATGACTCAAATGGGACCATGTTAGTAAACAAAATAATGGTAAAATTAACATTAAAACATAAATCCATGAAAATTTATTCATTCTATTGAATATCCATTGATCCTAGAAGATGAAAATGCATGGGCCAAATGTTAGCAACATTAGGTAAGATCAAATAAATCTTGTGTTAGCATGTCAATGTAAGCTAAATCAAAACATGATACTAAATAATGTACTATAATCAAGTTGACTACCTAATTTATAGCATAATATGAAAATTTTGAACAAGGGTCCTCATTTTTTGGAAATGGGGGATGTTTATCCTAATAAATAGTGACTTCTAGGGGAAACATTTCATAATGTTAGAACTTAGATACTAATGGTTAAAAAAATTAACTAGAATAATCATTACCCATGATTAGGTACCATTATTAAGCTTAATTCATAATTGAAACAAGTCTTACAAATTCAAAATTAAGGTCAAATATCAAGATTTGATCATGTTATGTGTGTGCTTTGATTGATTTATTGATTGCCATTAGGATTCAGATAACAACTTATAGATTTCATAACCTTAATAATTAACATATATTTGTATCATATTTAGATATTATTATGAATTATGATTTATAAAAGGAGAATGTGATGTAGAGCTTCCAAAAGTGTCCCCTTTATTTGTCCTAGAACAATAGAACCTTCTTTCAAGTCTCACACTTAAGAGTTCCTTTAGCATGAAAAAGTCTAGGTTCACAATAATTTTATAATATTTAAATTTATTTATATAGCTTAAAATAATATCTAATATCTACCTATCCCCATTTATAAACTTATCTGAAACACCTACCTACCACTTATGCAACTTTGATTTACAAACTACACTTCCTTGTAGCCTTGTCTACAAATAAAAAATATTGTATAGAAAAAGTACCAATTATTTAGACCTAAAAATAATATATTCACCTTTACCTTGTTGTAAAATTTTTTTTTTCTAATACTAAAGTCTATCTCACTCCCTAAGACCACTTTCCTTCTTGTAGCCCTTCCAAATTAGGGCTTCTTTAGCCCTTTTCCAATGCCACTATCTAGAAATTCATACTACATGTATGGTATGGTCCTTAAATTATGTTAATCAGCTACGTCATGCAAAAATATATCAAAATATAAATTTTTTCAATATTTTTAGGGTTACTTTTCCTAGAATGATCAAAACCCTAGTTTACAGGGTTTATAGTTAATTAGTGAGCCAAGAGAAGTATAAAATCAATATCTTGAACTAGAAAAGGTTTCATGACAAAAATATGGTTGATTTATCTCTATCCAATCAATTCAAAATGTTTTACTTCAACAAATTTGGTCAAATAATGTACATATCAATCCCAACAAGGACACTCAATCATACTTGACTATATTTTTGACAGAAAATAGGGGTTTCAATATGGTTTCATGGTTTGTTCCACTACCAATAGTCTTAAAATAAAAAAATAAGATTATTAGCACCTCTTATTAACTTTTTAAACCCTTTTATAAAAAATTTTAATCAAAACAAGTTTCAAATTCAACATTCTTAGTCTTGCAAAAACTATGGACAGAGGGTTAGTAATTGACAAGGTTGTCACTTAAAAGGAACAAGTTCAAACCTTTAACAGATATATACTAAAAAAAATACATTCCCTTTATTCACATGTGTGTGTCACTCTTATATTTCCACAAAATATAATATCAAAATTACCAATACCAAACAAAATTATTTACACAAGACTATGTATGCATACTCTCTACCATAAAGCTTGGTTGACTCTACAAATGAGACTATCTACATCTTCTCACAAATGTTCCTAAATAAATTTATATAATGAAATATATTAAAAACAAAATTAAACTCATTATCAATACGACTTACCATATTGAGTAATTAAACACTCCAATAGTATATTCATAGCCATGCAATAACAATGCACTCAGAATTTAATTATCACAGTCCATTATTCTTCAACTATCTTTGATTAAAATTCCATTATCTATCTTCCTTAAAATTAAAATAATTATTACATGACCAAAAATAACACTCCTATAGTTAATCCAAGAGGCATAACCAATTCTTGAAGGTTTCCCACATAGAAGTATTTTAAATTACATTGAATTTTTAATGTTTTATCAATATACCTCATGAATGATCATGTATATAGACAATGGAACATATTAAGGACCTTTTTCATTATCCTAATACATTTTAAACATCTCTTGAACATTTTTAACACCTTTTTCAACCTCATATAATGCATGGAAGCCTTTCACAAGGCTTAAAAAATCAAATTTTCAAATATGGTAGTTTTGGAGGGAAACTCCATAATTCAAATTTTATGCCACTTGTACTAGTATAAATATTACCAAAGACACAATTAGGACCTATTACACATAAAAAACACCTAAAATAAAAATTAAATCCAAAAATTAATCAATTTTTGGATCCACAAGGATGTCCCTGCATCATACTACCAAGCTGAAGAAATTTTACCATATATGGCCACTTTGTGTTTGCTCCTTCGTAATTGCTTTGTACCTCCTGATGGAAGGTTTATGATACTAATTACCTCTCATAAAGGTGAAAATTTTCTTCATCCCAATAATGATTCCTCTTTTGATTCCACGTGTTCCTTCATTTAATTGCACATACAATATACCTGTTAAATAAAACACTACTATTATCTTTTGTTTCTTATTTAGGATGTGCATACCATGCTTCTTATTTTTAAAAATAATCCATTACAACCTTATTTCCATATGTCACTATGTATAAAAATTCATCTTCTTCATCCTTCACCCAATCTCATTATTTATTACACTCAATATCATGCATATCAACTATTTAGTCCTTGTATGCCATTTGCTTGCATAAGTACTTGGTTTGTTGGTGTATATCATCTTCATAACTGCCCTATATATCCTCTATACATAAGTACTACTTATTCTCTTTCAAATTCTCACTATATTTATTTAACACTTTTATAATATTGTCTTCACTTGGATGTCCTTCTTAGACCTGTTGTACTTCTTCCATCTCTTTTTCAACTCTTTCCTTTTCAAAACTTTCTTTCATGCATTTAAGCTTACCTATCATTCCTTATATGAGTTAAAAACTATAAATATTTTCCAAACGCTAAGACAAACTTGAAAATAACTCATTCACAAACTTACATAAATAAGTGTTACTTGGCATAGGTTCACATTCCTCAACTTGGGTTTCCTCAATCTCGTTGGGATATTCATCCATTTTCACATCTTCATCTTATTGTTGTACTAAATCCTTATAACGTATAACAAATAATTTATAGAATACACCAAAAACTTCATCATCATGCTTCAAAGGTAATAATGTATACATGACTCCTTTGTGCTTTAAATAATAGGTGGTTTTCACCCCATCATGACTAGTTGACCTATTAAACTACCAAAGCCTTCCTAGTAGTACATGTAAAACATCCATGGGGATGACATCACACATAAATTGATCCATATAGGTACCAATATAAAAATATACTTAGCATTGTTCATTCACAAGCACACTATATCCTTTATAAAGCCAATAAACTTTGTAAGGTATAGGATGAGGTAATATCTTGAGACCCAGTTTACTTACCATCTCAATGGAAACCAAATTGTCTATGCTTCTTGAATCTATAATAATTTTGGCACATTTACCATGGGACTTACATGTTATTGTGAAGATAATTCTCTATTGTGTAGGCTCCTTCTACTTTGGTGTCTTCAATAATGTCTTACTCATCAAGAGTGCATCTCTTTCTTCAACTGCCACTATATGTGAATTTGAACCAACACTTTCTTCCTCTATTGGCTGTGCCATTTAATTTATTCTCTCATTCCTATAACTCCTTTCTTTTTACTCCTCTTGACACTCCCAATATTTGTGACCTACATACTTGTTGCATTTGAAACATTTTCCTATGAAACCACTTGTCTGTCTTCCTCTAGAATCTCTATATTATGGTCTCCTACCTCTATAACCGCCTCTTTGTTGTGCTTCATGCCTTTGTCCACAACTTTAACCTTCCTCATATGCCTTCTTATTGTCATTCTCTCCTCTTCCTCTCAGTTGTTTGCCTCTTCCTCTTGATTGTTGTGTATGCCTTATTTCCAACTTCTCCTCAACTTTCAAATATTCTTGATATTCTTCTTCCACTATTTTCAAAGTACGTATATTGATCCAATCTTGTATGGATAACTTGAGACCATTCGAGTACCTTGATACCTTCTCATCATCTTCTTCCAAGTGTCCTATCTTGATTGTCAATCTATCAAAATCTTCTATGTATTCCTTCATTAAATGTTCCTTTTGTCTAATATTTTTCAACCTCCTAAAAAAATGTCTATTTTAATCTTTGAGAATGATCTTTACCTTCATCTTCACCACCATGCTATCCCATGACTAAATTTTGGCTTTTCCTCTTGTCCTTTTCTCTTCTTGGATTCCATCCCACCACAAATAATCATGTCCTCTTAATCTTGTGACTAAAAATGTCATTTTTTTGTTACATACACCTATTCATACTACAAATACTTTTTTATGGATGTTATCTAATCCACAAACTCATATACATTCAAATTGCCTTCATATATTGACACATCTATCTTTGGTTTTAAACCCATATTCATCATGTATTTGATCAATATTTCATCCATTATTTATTATCTTTCTTCCTCTTATTCTTCTCTAGGAGTTTCCTCTTCTCTATCACTATCATCATCAACTAAAAAATTTCTTCTTTGATCTATCTCTATGGATGCCATTCTAGCCTGCATGTTCCTCATTTCAATAACTAAACTGGCCATATTTTGTTACATGCTTTGAGATAATGTAGGTTGCCTCTATCTTGATACCATTTTTTCCTTTCACTCTTATCTTCTAACTATATAACCTAGCTCTGATACCAAATTATGCATATCTTACACAAGTGTTCCCTTTGTTTGTCCTTGAACAATGGAACCTTCCTTCAAGTCTAAATCTTAAGAGCTCCTTTAGTATCCAAAATTCTAGTTTCACAATATTGTTATAATAATTTAAGATATTTATATATATTAAAATAATCTCTAATATCTATATATCCCCCTTTATAAAATTATCTCAAAGACCAACCTACCACTTATGCAACTCTACTTTACAAATTACACTTCCTTGTATCCCTGTCTACAAGTAAAAATTATTGTATGGAAAAATTAAAAATATTTAGACTTGAAAATAAGATATTTACATTTATGTTATTGTAACACACTTGTGTGTCTAATTTTAAGGTCTATCTCACTCCCTAAAACCACTTTCGTTCTTGTAGCCCTTCCAAATTAGGCCTTGTTTAGCCCTTTTCTAGTGCCACTATCTATAAATCCATACTACATGTATGGTACGGTCCTAAAATTATTTTAATCATTTAGGTTTTGTAAAAATATATTAGACTACAAGTTTTTACAATTTTTTTAGGGTTACTTTTCCTAAAATGAGCAAAACCCTAGTTTATAGGGTTTTTAGTGACTGAGCAGGGAAAGAGTAGTATAAAATAAATATATTAAACTAGAAAAGGTTTAACAATAAAAAATGGTTAATTTAGATATATCTATTTAATACACAAATTTTTAGTTCAATAACCTTTGTTAGATAACCTATAGATCAATCCCAACAAGGACATTTAGTCATTCCTGACAAAAATCAGGGGTTTCAATAGGGTTTCATCATTTGTTTCACTAATAATAGTATTCAAATCACACAATAATATTCTTACCACATCTTATGAACTTCTTAAATCCTTTTCAAACATGTTTTAATCAAAACAAGTTTCAAAATTAAACATTCCCAGTCTTGTAGAACTCTACACTATAGACAGAGGGTTAGTAATTGATAGGGTTATCACTTCAAAAGAACAAGTTCAAACCTCTAAAATATATATAATAGAAACAATACCTTCCCTATATTCTCACATGTGTGTCACTCCTATCTTTACACAAAATACAATATCAAAAGGACCAATACTAAACCAAACTATTTACACAAGACTATGTATGCATACTCTCTGCCATCAAGCATTATTGTCTCGACAAATGAGATTATTTGCCTCTTCTCATAAATGTTCCAAAATAAATTTAAATATTTAAATATATTAAAAAAAATCAAACTCATTACCAAGACCACTTACCACATTTAGTAATTAAACACTCCAATACTCTGTTCACAACCATGCAATAACAATGCACTCAAAATTTCATTATCACAGTCCATTATTCTCCAACTATATTTGTTTAAAAGTCCACTATTTATCATCCTTATAGTTAAAATAATTATTTAATTACCAAAATTCACTCTTCTATAACTACTTCAAGAGGTATAACTAATTCTTGAAGGTTTCCCACATAGAAGTGTTTTAAATTACATTGCATTTTTCATGTTTCCTCAATATACCTCATGAATGATCATGTCTATAGACCAAGGAACATAGTAATGAATTTTTAATTTTCATAATACCTTTTAAACACATATTTAACATGTTTTACACCTTGTTCAACCTCATACAGTGCATGGAATCCTTTCACAAGGCTTAAAAATTCAAATTTTCCAAAGTGGCAGTTTTTAAGACAAACTCCATAGTTCAAATTTTATGCCATTTGTACTAATATAAATCAAAAATAAGACGTAAATATGCCTATTACACCTAAAAATAACTTACAAGACAAATTCAATCCAAATAATGAGTCCATTTTTGGATCCATAAGGATTCCCCTGCATCAGAAGGTTTGGGCATTTCTCTACTACTAGCTAGGCATCCATAGCCCTGACAAAGATAACTTTAATTCCACTGTAGGACTTGATCTACTACTAGATAGTTGTTCATAGTCCTGATGGAGGTTACCATAATCACCTTTACATAGAAAACTTTTAGATTTTTAATAAAGCTTTTATTTTTTGTATTTTTCAACTATATTTAGCTTTCCAACAAAGGTTGGTAACCAAAATTAACCAAGTGTTTAAGATTTTTGTCCAATGTTTGATTTTTAAGACAATAATCCTTGGTCATAGACTTCATCCCAATCAATAATTTTATTTAAGTGCTAACATGACTTTATTCTAGTAATTCAAAATTTCACTCAAACACATGCAATCCTTATTGAAATCAAACATAGATCAAAATAGAGTTTAAGATTTTTTTAATGATTATTATTATATATATTAATCTTCATCAATTTCTTAGAAACATAACATCAATCTTAGAATTTTCAAAATCTATGATCAACAAATGTTTAAGATTCATATCCACATTCATGGTTTATGAATTTATTTTGAGAACTTAGATGTATTTGGAGCTTGATGAACTGTCTTGGAAAAGACTTATTGGAAGCCATAGAATGAAGTAAATAAAACAAACACATAAAAAAAATATATATATTCACAAACACTATTTATAAACAAGGGATAGGAATGAAAGTAATCAGAACCCACCTACACTAACTCCACCTGATCTCATAGATTACTCCATAAAAACTTGAGGTGGAAAAATAAAGAAATAATACTTGAGATACTGGCTATTGGTTGGTAAAGTGAACTCTAATCCCTTAAATTATTTGATATTAAAGTTTTTTTTTCCTGTTTTCTTATCAATTTGGTAAGGGCCAATCCCCAAAGGACTAAATTTCCCATGTTTCCTTTTTGTCTCAGATGCTTTGCCCCATAGGATAACTAGGTCTCCCTATCTAAACACCTTGATCTTTGATCATTTATCAAACCATATTTTGATAGTGGTTTGATATGTACTAAAATTAGAAAATTCTTCTTCCTCGTCATCCTCCATTTTGATGATATCAAGAAACTTGAAATTGACATATTATTTATCTCCTTCCATATACTCCTGTATAAACTTGTAAGTTTTCAATTTGAGAGTAATGAATCTTGTCCATATACAAAGATAAATGGTGATACTATTAGATATTGTTTCAATCTAGTTCTATCTACCCACAAAGTATGCTTCAGTACTATATGCCATATTCTTGGTTGTTGATCTATAGAATTCTTAATAGCTTTCATCATATTCTTGTTTGTAGACTTTAAACGTCTATTACCTTGAGGATAATGATTAGATGAAAAATTAAGAGATATTTTACTGTCATAGTCCCACTCAATCATATATATCTATGTAAACATTGATCCATTTTCATAGAACAATGATACTAACATCATAAACGTGGTGCAAATGTTCTCTTCTAAGAAATTGATAACATGTTTAGTCCTACACTATATTGTTGTTATTGCCTTTTTTCATATTGTATAATAATGTGTGGTAGTAAGAACATACTTATGCCCAATTAAAGAATTAGGGTTTATAACCCTTATAATGTCCAAATCCCATTGAGAAAATGGTTTGTCAAATATAACTGGACTCAAGGTCATAGCTTCTTTCACTTTATTTGTATTGAATAATTGGAATTTATGACATTCTTTGGCATGCTTGTGATCATCTTTTAAAATGGTTAGCTAATCATATCCTACCCTTAGGATTTTTTAAGTTATTTTTTTCATAGATGGGTGTCCAGTCCCAAATTTTTCATGAAAGGTACATAATAGTTTAGTTGATTATTCCTTTGACATGCATCTCAAATACACTCCATAGTTCTTCCTGTAAAGTATCCCATCCTTGATCAATAAATGAGATCCTCTAATCCTAAAATCTTTTCTTCATTCTATACTCAATCCTATAGGATAAGAACCATTGATCAAGAAATGAATGATTTCATCATACCAATTATTTGGTTAAAATTATTGTTGGTCAAACTGCATGATTCTCATTATAGGATTAGTGTTAGTAATCAATTAAATTAATCCCTGATACCTCACCAATTTATCAATTTTCATTACAAGATCATATTCTTGGAATATGGACATCCACTTCCCTCTTCTTTCTCCTAATTCACATTGACCCAACATGAGTTTGATAGTAGGTTATAGAAATATATCATGCACTTTATTCCTAAGGATATAATGTCTAAGCTTTTTGACTACCTTAACCAAAGCAAATATTTGTTTATCAATAAGTGAAAAATATAACTCAAAATTTAAGTTAGTACTCATAAATGCCATTATATAATCGTATTTATCAATTTTGTGAGTTAATATAGTTGTTATAGTATGTTCAAAAGAAAAAGAATAAAGATAAAAATCTTTTATAATGTTAGGACTTATTAGCATAGGTGCATGTATAATTTCTTCCTTGATATACTTGAATGCTCTCTTCATTTATTCATTCCATTTATCATTTTTATCCTTATTTATCATGTCATTGAGTGGTTTCACAATATATACAAAACCAAAATGAATGTCCTTGAAAAATTGATCTTCCCAAAAAAAGACTTTAGTTATTTTCTACTATTTGGGAGCTCTATTTTAGATGTATCATAGCATTTTCCCTTTAATTACACAAAATATGATTTTCTTAAGGTCAAGGGAAATTTCATACCTTAAACAATGTTTAAAAACTTGTTATAAATTTATTATGGGATCATCCCTATTTTTGGATAACATTATCATATCATCCATATAATTATGCATTTACCTATGAGATATTGAAATTCTTGGTCCATAGTTATCTACAAGGTAGATCCCACATTGATGAGTCCAAAAGGCATCCTCTTGTAATAAAAAGTTCCCCATTTTTGTGTGAATGTATTCTTCATTCTATCTTCCTTGTCAACAATTATCTGATTGTAACCTAAAAAACCATCTTGGAAAGACATCATGGTAGAACCACTAACATTTTGAATCACATCTTGAAGGGATGACAAAGGATAACTATCTTTTCCAAAATATTTTCTCAAGTTCCTAAAATATATGAATAATCAAATCTCTTCATTTTTATTTCTAACTAGTACTATATTAGCTATCTAGGTGGAATGTCTAATTGGGAAAACTATTTTTACATCTAATAATTTCTTGACCTCTTTATAAATCAATGGTTCTGAAATAGGATTAATTGATCTTTGATTTTGCCTAAATTTTTTTGATGCTTATTTCAAAAGAATGGGATGGGTGATAAATCAAGGATAAAATAACTTCAAGTCTTCATAAGACCATGAAATAACATCTTTTACCTGGTTAATAGGTCTCTATCATTTATATATTCTACATTTGTGCATGTTGAACCAAAGTTTACTAGTTGAGGTTTACCTTGAATTCCTAGGTCAACTACATTATAATCCTTCCCATTTACTTTGGGAACTTTAATATTTTTAGCTAGATTATCTTTGTTAGATAATCTTTCAAAGGTAACCATGCCTTTGAGAATCTTTTAATCATTCAATTGTATTATCTTGTCATCAATTCTATAATCATCAAGAGAATTCTCATTGACCTCATCAATAATATGATACTCAAACATATTGAGTTGTTCATGAATTAAATGATATGTTGTTCATCACTAAACACTTTCATATGATTAATATTGTCAGGTATAGAGGGACATAGGACCAGTTCAATGATAAACCTTCCTAGTTTAAAATTTTGATTTGGAAATAGGCTCACAGTAGTTGAAGCTAGTTCATCAATAGACTAGTTTCATTCTCTAGGGATTGAAACATTATTGAAAGCATCAAAATAATTAAACAAGTCCCATATTATAAACTTTTATTTATTCAAATAAGATAATTTTCATTGATACTTACTTCTAACCTAAATGACTACTAGTTTAGAATCACCATAAACTAGTATTTCTTTAGCCTTGTTTTTAATAGCAAATTATAATCGTAAGATCAATTCTTCATAATCTAAAAAATTATTGTTGCAAGGAAACTAAAGTTTATAATAAGCATTATATTCTTTCCAATGGGATTTATTAAAACTACTCCTACTCTAGACCCAAATTTGCATCTAGCCCCATTAACGTATAGTTTCCAAAGTCTAGGCATAGCATGAGAGTCCTTAGAATTACATACCTAAGGAGTGTCAAGAGTATAAACCCCTAAATCAAATTTAACCACATCGATATTTTCATTGGTTTCATTATATTCAATGATCATATGCTTCATTTGTGGTTCCCTTCTAATCTCAATTTGATTAGGAATTCCCCTCCATGGTAGCCACATGTGAGAGCAATCAGTTGACATGTAACCATTCAAAGCTTTGGTCTAATCTCTACTAAACAACATCCCATAAGCATATAGAATGTCAACAACTTGAATTTCAATTATTTGTTTCACTTTCAGTTCTAAAGTAAACTATATATGCACATTTAACAATTCACCAATCACTTTAACTCTAGATTTGTCTAATTGAGTCACTTCTCTATCTGACTTAATAAGAGTTAAATCAAGATTTTCACAAATACCTATTGGTATAATATTTTTAGAGGCACCTAAATGTAACAAAAAATTCTACAAGTTTTTACCAAAAAATCTAATTGTTGGTAAAAAAAGGAGGAACCTTTATTTTATTCTTATACATTACTACATTTCTATTTGTAGATTTCTATGATTTATTAGGTTTATTAGTTAAAGACTTTATAAATAAGTCTCTCTGTTTAGTTATCTGAGTCAATTCATGAAATTTGATATTATATTTAATTTTTATCATATCTTCTACTATGTTATACCCACTCTTGGTAGAAGAACTAGATAATTCAACATTATTTCTAGTGTTACTTCCATTTGGAGGTTATGTATTGGTATTTGTTTGGGATCAAAAGGAGTATCACTATTGTTTGGTGCAGTAAAAATTATCATTGGTTGCTTTTGTTCTTTTTTCTTGAATGGATAAGTCTTCTTTAGATACTGTTGAAAATAATGAATCTTCTCTAGATTATCTTTAGGTTCATTCTCTTCATGAAATGTAAAATCAAAGGTTTCTATCGTAAGAGTTATTTCAAAATATTGATATGTCTATGAAGAGCTAGATGACCTTGTAGCATTATCTGTATTAGGCACAACTTAAAATGTATCCAATTCATCTTGAAATACTTAAAAAGTATTAAAAAATACTATATAATCTAATTCACCATGTTTTGTAGTGTTATAAACCCTGTAATAATTATTTAAAACTATATCATAAATGTTTATTTCAGGTATGTTCTTAGTTGTAGATAAATCATTTTTATTTTTATTATTAATATTATGAAACCTATTTGTAGGTCTATCAAACTTATGATAATAATAGTTTTTGTTTGAATTCTCCCCACCCTTACCCACCAATTTTTGTAACTAAAGAAAATTAGTGCTCAATTTTTTAACCATTTTTAATATGGTGTCATTTTAATTATTAGGTGCCTCCAAATTATGGACTTAAGTACTATTGATATCTATTGGAACCATAGATTTTTGATCTTGTGGATGGGATCTAATTTTAGTGCTATTTACCAATCCTAGGTTCTGACTAAGATAAGCATGACTTAAAGGTAACTAGTTTAAAATTAGAGTTTGATTCAAAGCATGCATGTTATGATTAGCATTTGGGATGATATTCAGTATAGGTAAAATAGTATTTATATTAGAAATAACATATGATAATTGACATCAGGGTTACATTTGATCACTAATTTTCATAGCTTCAGCATAAGCCAAAGCTAATGTATAAATGACCCCAATAGCTCTTTTTAGAGATATAGAAGTCATTAGATCTAAATCATCATTATAAATCTCTAAATTTAAATCTTCAATAGGCCTATAGGTATCTATAATTATACTAAACATATTTTTAAATCTAGCATTGAAAGCTCTACTAGTTTCATTTAAATATCTCTTCAACATAGTAAACTATTGATATAGAACATAAGGAATGATGATATTTCCAAAGTGATCAATGAAATAAATATTGAAATAATCCTAGATAATATTTTTATTTTTTTAGAAAATTAATAAAACAATCATATGTTGCATATCTAAAGGTAAAATGAAATAACTTATAGGCAACATCTTCAAGAATAACATCTAATAATCTTAAGGAAACATTAAAAGACTTGATAAGTTCCTTAGTAGTAATAATGCCTATAGGAGTTGTTGGCCATTTTTTCCTACATACTGAGATTCTACTTGGATACAATGTAGTATCCTAAACATCAAAAAAAAAGGAGCAAGAGCTGATCGAGTTCTATATGAAATGAGTTGACCTAATAGATCATACATCTTGTAAAGCTTTTGAAACACTCTAAATTCACATAAAGTGTAATTTTTAAATTTATAAGGGTAGGAATAGAGTTTTAGATACCCCATGGGGTGTCAAGAGTGCTTATAATGAGTATATAAGTCCATGTTATTCATCTAGTTCTTCATTATGTTCATTGAGATACTTAGGTTTAATGGAAGAAATTCTGAGTAGGCAATTTCCTAACATTATCATTACCATGTGTTGATCAATTAGGTAGAATTGGTAATATGATTTTGATCACACTATTCCTAAGATGCTACACACCAAATTTTATGCCATGCATCTAAGTGCATTAGAAGAATGAGTATTCAAGATGGCTTCTCACACAAAATTCATTGAGTTTCCATACTTAGCCAATTCACAAAGAAGCTCAAATAGAGCCAAGTGAGTGGATTGATGGTGATATATCTCACATGTGTGGTAGTTTCAAGATAAAATTATCATATTCATTTATTAATTTTAATCCCAAGAACATATGTGCTAGGTTTTAGGTCATGCGATGAAGCGTGACAAAAGTTGTGTATTCAAAGATGGGCTCCCAAGTAGTTTGATAGAGTTTTCCCATACTTAACCAAATGATCTAGATCATCATTAAGGAATCATGAAAAATTGAATAAGTGATAGCACCTAAAAAATCTCTAAACACACTTAGGAACCTCTTAGAGCTAGTGGATCAAGTGGTCTCAAGAACATCTCTACAAAATTTGGTCTCTCCATGATTCTTGTGCTTCAAGATATAAATCTTCAAAGTTGGTCATATAATTGGATGCTTTCATGAAGACATCAAATTTAAGCCACTAAAAAATTCCATTAGAGATTAAGTTTGATGGTCTATGGGACATCAAATATGTTTTAAGGGATGTCAAATGATGTTCGTGAAACAATTAAATTTAAGACCCATAAAGTATCCATTGGTGTTTAAATATAAGAAAACCTAATGATTAGCATTGAGCCACACATTTAGATATAATGGTGTGAGGATGATCTAACAATTTCATTGGGTCCCCAAAAGATCAATTGATTGCATTTAATCTTATAAAGGAGATCGATGATAGACAATCAAGTCAAAGGGTTAGTGGATCTTGATTACAGATGTGAAGGTGCCAAGTGTCAGCACCATGTTAGCTTGAGTTAAAAATCGATGATCATCAAACATTCATCCAAATTCAAATTGATAGTGTGAGAGAGGTCAATATCTCAATGATCTGTGTCAGCTTTCAATAACTAATTAAGCAAAGGTAATCCTAGGACCTTTAATGAAAGTTGAATATGTAGGTTTTTGACTCAAGTAAGCTAATATAGAAAGATGCCAAGCTTAATGATGATATATGAAGAACAATAATAGACCTTACAAGGTCAATAATTTCCTTTAGGATTTCATAAAATATTAAAAGGATCTTACAGACCTAATATAGGGAAAGGGTTGATAAGAAGAAGTGTTGAGATTATAGAAAAATAAATATTAATTGGTTATATCTATGGTGGACCCAATTTTAGGTTTCAAAACAATGCCATGGAGGTAGATACATCAAGGTTCATTGTCAAATCCAATGACATGATTATGACCCCTTTTTACACTCTCTCATGACAAATGAACAAATAAGGGGATATCAGTACCAAAATAGGAACACAGCAAATTGGTCCATCTATTGTAACTGCATCAACATTAGCACACAACTTGAAAATGATTTGATCCCACCATTGTAAAAAAAAAGGACATCGATGTAGAAAGAACTGGGAGAAGGAATGAGTGACTATTATAACCATTTGTTGAGGTGTCCATGACCAATTGAAAATTTTAAAGGAACATAAATGCAAGGTGGTTATAACTACTATGGAGAGTGGAGTTAATCTTACTAATGATGCCTTCATTGCTAAAAAAACATCCTCTCTCTCAATCCATTCTTTTATATATTTAGTCTTTTAAGCCTTGATTTTTATCCCTTAGGCTGGTATAACTAGACTCTATCAAAGTTATATTTTTCACCTCTTAGAGTAATGAGAAAGACATTCTATAGTGTTTGTCAATCTATGTTTCATATGATGTGTTTACTTGATATGTAAAGTGGTCTAATCTTCCCTTTTTATGTTCAAGCTCAACCTGAATGCTAACAATCTTCATTGCATGTCATATAGAGTGTTACAACATTGATGTCTCAAGGATAGAATGGAATGTTGTCTATAAGTGTCTTTAACCAAACATTATTTTCATTGTCATCGAATCTTAGTACATCAAATTGACCTCTATATGAAATAATTTTGCTTAAAAATCACATCAAGCAATATATTAGTTTTATTCATGATCCATTAGTGTGCTAAGGTTTAAAGCTTATAAGTGGATATGAAAAATTCATGGTGCATCACCATATGTTAGAATATGTCTTATTTAATGTAAATTTTTTACTTTTTTCATCCCAATTTTCTTAGGTTTGAGAAATTGATATCAAAATTATCCTATCTAATGAGCTAGCCTTGTTAAAAACCCTAGGGTCTGACCCAAATATAGGTGATCTAGAACCTAGGATCATTCTCATGTTGGACCAAGTTTACAAGTAGGACCTGAACATTTTTTTTGTTGTCTATGGTGAAACTTGAGTCTAAAATATTTATGGAATTCCCAATGGGACTCTTTCTCTTTGGCATATCCAAAGTGAAGAGCTAAGGAAAACTATTTATAGTAGAGAAAGACACCGATCATCATCAGAGGATGAATACTCTCCATGAAGTAAAGTTCATAACATCTTCCAGATAGCACCTCTTATGACAAAGGTCGCTAAAAGGTTAGTTAGTAAGGGAATTCCCTTTGAATTTGTTGATCTACCTCTTTATTCATATAAAATAGCAAGATCATATAGGACAAGCCCTTATCCCCAAAATCATTATTCATCTCCTAGCCACCCTATTATTATAAGTAGTATAATAGCCTCCATGCAGATGGCACAGTCTAGATTGCAACCTTTCATACCCTTCAATGGTGGTATCCGTATTAGCCTTTACTAATATGATGACATCCATATTATCTCCTTGAAGAGTCTACCATATTTTATAGGATAAAACTCCACCACCCCTTTAGAGCACATTGTTGATATTGTAAATATTTATTTAGTACATCATATTATGTAAGAAAATATAGCCATAAGATTAGTAGCCACATCCTTAAAAGTCAAAGACCTACAATGGTATAGATGTTTATCTCCTTCCTCAATCATTCCAAGGCTTGACATAATGCCTCCTCCACCACAAGGGACTTTAATTAATCAAGGTAATATGCTTACTATGATACCATCAGAAGCTCAAATTCAACATCGAGGGAACATGAGTAAGGCACCAGTTGATACTATATGTATAAACTTTCATAAAAGAGAGCATATGTTTAAGCATATAGTAGTAAACATGGGGCATACTACACAAGGATTAGATGGACCAGTTGCAGCCAACATAAAGGATAAGAGGAGGATGGTGGATGATAAGGTGGGGAAAACTATGGCCTCTTCAATGTATCCACAAGTCATTCATCAATCTACCACTTAAAATGTACCTATTAAATCCCCTACAACTTAACAAGTACCTAAAAATCATGGGTAGTAATATAAATCTCCTTGTATTCCTCACGTGACACAAGTGCCAAATGATGCTTCTACTTTTAGGATATAGCCTAAAGGTACTAATATTCTTTTCTATATTATAGATATTATGAAGAAGGATAATGTTACTATGTATATGTATGATGCCCTATATTTTTTGGGATAGAAAGAGATTCTTCAACAAGATCTCTCTAAGAATTCCCATACGAATGAGATAGTTGATAAGGTTAACACTATTTTTATAAATAGTAATCAATCTAATCCTAGTCAAGTTTATAACCAAATTCATTATCAAATTCAAGATCAGAATGTTGTTCATTTCCACCAAGATTGTCAATCCCCCTCTATCCTATTTGTCAACCATCATAGGAGATTGTTTGGCACATTATTTTATGATATATTAAGGAGATTCAATCTCATTCACACCTAAGACCATAGTAGATAAGCTGGAGCTTAAGTATGTGCCTAATTAAAAATGGCCTCTCTAGTTGGATGGTTCCCCACTAATATAGTAGGCATTGTGAAAGACGTTAATATCACATTGGTAACTTGCCCAAATTATGTCATCACTCAGGATGTAATGGTTGTAGACTTATCCCCATATTTTTCCCTATACCTACTTAGAGATTTCATAGCAAAAATTGGGGGTTATTTTTCCTCTAATTGGTTATACATGGTTTTGAGGACCAAATATGGAAGTAAAGTCACTATTAGGTCAGAACATATTTCTAGGTTCCATCTAGAGCCCTATATGCATAACCTTGAAAATGTCAACTATACCATATTTAAATAATATGAGAACGTCAGTGAACAAGAGCCTGGTGATCATCTTAAAATCATCTCAAATATATAATTAGATGAATGGGTAGCTAATAATCATGGATTTGATCCCTATAGAAACATTTAAGAAATATGCTTAGGGGTTTACTTTATGCATGAGGAGGATGTTGATATTCCTTGTTTAACTAACACCACTCAAGAGGAAGATGGTCTATGGACTTTATTATTTGATGGATCTAGGTCTAATAATGGTAGTCGATTTAAAGCCATGCTAGTGTCACCCTCAAGTCAAAAGTACCATTTAGCTTCAAGGTTACAATTCAATTTCACTTCAAACATAACTAAATATGAAGCTCTTTTATATGGTTTGCAAGAGGCAAGGAGAAGAGGTGTCAAACTTATTTGAGTCAAGGGTGATAGTGATCTTGTGGTGTAACAAGTGAAAGTCCTAAGTACAATTAAGAACCATCATTTGAAATCCTACAATCATCATGTATAGGACCTCATGGATGAATTCTTGGCATTCAAAATCTAATCCATACGAGGAGAAGAAAATTAACATGCAAACAAGCTTGCAGCCATTAGAGCTCAATATGAGATTCCATAAGGAGTCAAAGTCAACCAAAGTCAAGATAAGATCAAGGTCATATGAAGGCCAATTATACCTAACAATGAAGGAAGTTTTCAAGTATTTAACAATTGTCATCAAATTATATGTTTTCTAATTTAAGAGGTAGAATTCTAACATAAGAATGAAGATAAATTCCAACATCAATATGATGATCTGATAGTAAATCTGAGATATAATAAGCTACTCGAAGGGATTGTGACATTAGATGTCATCTTCAATGAAGATGACCAAGTGAGGAAGGGAAAAGTATGTATCTCAGCTAAAGAGGAACATTATGAAAGGATAGAGATCTTTAAGGACATGTTGAAGTTTGGAAAGGTCAACATAATAGAAGAGACAACTGCATTTGTTACCCTTTACCAAGAATTTTATGGAATATTTTCTTAAGAGTAAAAATACTTGAATGGATTTTATTCCAAACTTGTACGACACACCATTGAAGTAGAAGGCAATGCAAAGTCAGTCATGAAAAAATAAAGGCCTACCGATCCAAAAGTGGAGGACCTAATGAGAATGGAATTATTTAAATTGATTGAGTCAAAGATCATATTCCCCATCAAACATTCCTCATGGGTGGATAACCTTGTGATAGTATGGAAGGAGAATGGGGAGATACTTTTATGTGGTGAATTTAGGGACCTCAATAAGGTGTCCCTAAAATATCAATACCCACTATCCTGAATGGATTAGATTTTTCAAAAGGTGTCAGGTGATCAAAAGTTCTCATTGCTTGATGGCTATTTTGGCTATAATCATATCATGGTCAAAAAATAAGATAGCTAGAAGATTGCCCTCACCACAAAATGGGGCACTTATTCATACATGAAGATGCCCATTGGACTATCTAATACTGGGGTAACTTTCCAAAGGGTAATGGATGTCACGTTTGAAGGTTTGATAAATGACATGGTGCTCATCTACCTAGATTATGTCACTATTTTCTCAAAGGACCCAACTGATCACATTATTCACTTGAGTTTAGTCTTTGAAAGATGTAAAAAATTTGGTCTATCTTTGAATCCTAAAAATGCATATTTGTTGTTCATGAAGGCCAATTATTAGGTCATGTAGTGTCTAAATATGGTATTTCCACAGACCATAAAAGAGTTGAGTATATATTTTCCTTACCCCTACCCAATCATAAGAAAGGTTTGTAGAGTTTCTTAGCAAAGATCAATTTCATAAGGAGGTTCATTCTAGGCTTTACAGAGATGGTCAAACCTCTTACTCATATGTTGAGGAATTACAAAGAGTTTACATGGACTAGAGAATGTAAGAGAAGTTTTGAATTAATAAAAGAGGATATCTCTCATGCCCTCATATTACTTAATATTGATTTTAAGTAAGGAATTATATTTATATGCCTTCTTTACATTGGACGCAATCTCTTCCATGTTGATGCAGTAGAAAGACCAAGGTCTGGAACAACCTATTAGTTTCTTTAGTTAGGCCTTAGAGGGATATGAATAAAGATACATATTTTTAGGAGGACATGCCTATAGTATTAATAGGACTTAATAATTTTAGGCACATGGTCTCCAATATCAAGATCATACTCATGGTAGCACACCCAAGTGTCAAAGACTTCATAATTAATAGGGACCTCAATGAGAAAATTATTAGGTGGGTGATAAAATACATGGAGTATTAACTTGAGGTTAGAGTTACCAAGATTGTAAAAGGTAGAGGATTATCTGAACACCTTGTAGTAGAGTTAAATCATAATAAGTATCTAGTGTTATCAGTCCAAGATAGCTAACATGCAGTTACGGATAGCACACCTTTTAGTTAGACAAATGACATAATCAGGTTTCTTGAGTCAGGAAAATGTCCTATGGGGCTAGATAGAGCCAAGATAAGATATTTTAGGTTAAAAATTATACATTATTTCCTAATATATGGAGTAATTTTCAAGAGAGACATTGGAGGCATGATTTTGAGGTGTGTGGAATCAGGTTAGATAGACAAATTACTTAAGTAGTTCTATGATGGTCCAATTGGTGATAATTTTTCTACCAATACCATAGTATCTAATATCATTAGATCTAGGTACTTTTGTCCCACTATGTTTAGAGATTCATACTCTTGGGTAAGGAAATGCAAAAAATGTGCAATATTTATTAGGAAACATAGATTATCTACCATCCCCTTGCATCCAATATAAGTAGAGCAGCCTTTCATTCAATGGGGCTTGGATTTCATAGGGATGATACACCCCCCTTCAATAAAATGCCACAAGTGGATCATTACAAATACAAACTAGTTTACAAGATGTGTTGAAGCAATTTCCCTCAAGGAGGCTAATGAAGTTTCTATTTTGAAATTTTATGATAGTCTTGCAACTAGATTTAGTGTACCTTTTACAAACATTTTTGACAATGCATTAGCTTTAAATAGAAATATGGTGTGTGAGTGGGCCATTTCACATAGTATTTATCTCAAAGTACCCTCTAACTATTACCCATACAGAAACATACTAGCAAAGTCCACAAGTAAGAATACGTTGAAGATCATCAAGAGGACTATGGAGGATAGCCAAAAGGAGTGGTATACCAAATTTAGGAATAACCTATGTATATATAGAGTGACACCCAATAAAGATACTATACACTCTGAATATCTTCTTTTCTATGGGAAATAATCCAAGATCCTTATATCTCTTGAACTTCCTATATTAAAGCTTGGACATCAGCTCGAGCTCTTTGAAGATGATACTATACATGTGAGGTTAAATGAACTAAGACAACTAGAGGAAACAAGACACATTTATATGCACATGACATGTTCCAATCAACACAAAGTGAAGAAGTCATTTGATAAGAGATCTTCCTCAAGTAATTTCCATCGAGGTGGTATAGTCCTCAAATGGGATGAGGACTGTGCAAAACTAGGAAAACACTCTAACATTGATAGTCTTTAGAGTGAACCTTATGTCCTTAGAAGTTTCAAGGAGATAATTTTTTTTGAGTTTCCTACATTGAATTGAAAGAGCCTTCACATCCATGTCAATGGGAGGTATCTCAATTTCTATTACTAGTTGTAGCTCCTAATCTTTGTACATAGTTAGATAGGTCTGTCTTTCCTCCAAGTACTTTTTCACATGGATATTTTATTGTTTAGTTAGTTGTCTAGTCTATTTTATTTATTTATTATTTTTTTGGTGCCTGATTATTCTAAAAAAAATTAGGAGTCAAGCAAAGTACTTTTATAAGCATGCTTTATTCATTTAACCATCATAAGTAAACTTGATCAATGTCTAAGTTCCATGATTAGTAGACTGGTCAAGCCATTTGAGTCACCAAAAATGTTGGCTCTTTTAGTCCACATACCGAGATTCTACCTAGATGTAGTGTAGTATCCTAAAGATTAAAAAAATGCAACAAGAATTGAGCATGTTTTGGATGGAATGAGTGGACCTAAGGGATCATGTAGCTTACAAAGTTTTTGAAACACTTTAACTTCACTTAAAGTGTAATTTACCAATTTCTAAGTATATGACTAGAGTTTTAGAGATCCCATGGGGTGTCAAGAGTTCTTATAATGAGTATGGACGTGTATGGTATTCATTTGGTTCATCATTGTGTTTATTGAGACACTTGGATCTAGTGGTACAAAAATCAAGTATAATGTTCAATTAGGTTCATGAGAAAATGATAATATGGTTTTGTTTAGTTTAGTCCCAAGAACATATGTGCTAAATTTCAGGTCATGTGATGAAGCATGGAAAAATTTATGCATGCTCAAAGTTAGGATCCTAGGCAGTTTGTTAGTGTTTTCCCATACTTAAACAAATAAACCAAATCATCATTAGGGAAACATGCATAATTACATAGGTGAGTTCACTTAAACATTTTATAAACACACTTAGAATGCTTTTATATCTATAAGATCAAGTGGGCACAATTTTTTTGGTCTCAGTAACATCTCTAGCAAATTTGGTCCCTACATGATTCTTACGCTTCATGATATAAATATTTAAATTTGGTCAAAAAATGGGATACATTCGTGCAGACATCAAATTTAAGCCACTAAAAAAATCCATTGAATCTTAATTTTTATGGTTTTTTGGACATCAAATATGTCTATAGGGATGTCAAATGACATTTTCACAAACATCAACTTTAGACCTGTAAATTACATATTGGGGTTTAAATCTAAGCAGATCCAACGATTGGCATTAATCCCTACATCTAGATCTGATAGTGTGAGGATGATCTCATAATGTCAATGGGTCACCAAAAGATCAATGGATAGTATTTAATCATACTAAGGAGATCAATGGCATGTGATCAAGTCAAAGGGTCAACAAATCCTGAGTGTAAATGTAAAGGTGCCAAGCATCAAGACCATCATAGCTTGAGTTGAAGATCAATGATCAATATGCATTCATGTAACTTTAGATTGATGGTATGAGAGGACATCCATAGGTTAATTATCTAATTTTTTATTCATTGGCTAATAAAATAAAGGCAAGCCTATGACCTTTGATGAAAGTTGAAGATGCAAGTTTTTGACTCAGGCAAGTTAATATAGAAAGATGCCAAGCTCAATAATGATCTAGGAAGAACTAGAATGGAATTTGTAGGATCAAAGGTCATCTTTAAGGCTCCATGAAATATTAGAAGGGTATTTTAGACTGAATATAGGGCAAATTTTGATAATTAGAAGTGTCAAGATTATAGAAAACCCAATATAAATTGGTTTTAGCTTTGGTGGACCTAGTTTTAGGTTTCAAAACAAGGCCATGAAGGCAAACATGTCAAGGATTGTTTCTAAATCCAATGATGTGAGTATGAGACTTTTTTTCCAATCTTCCATAATAAATAAACTATTAAGGTACAATAGGTACATGAATAAGAGCATAATATATTGGTCCAATTGTTGTAAATACATCAACATTGGCACTCAACTTGAAAATGATTTGATTCTGCCATTATAACCTGAAAAAAGAATCAATGCAAAAATAAGTGTGATAAGGAATGAGTGACTATTGAAACCATTTTTTTAGGTTTCCATGACCAATTAATCACTTTGAAGTAACATAAATGCAAGGCAATTGTAACTATTGTGGAGAGTGGAGTTGAGCTCAATAATGACCCCTTTAGTTCCAAAAAGCTTCCTCTCTCTCTTTCCATTATTCTATATATTTAAGCTTTTAAGCCTTTATTTTCATCCCTCGAGATGGTATGACTGGACTCTACAAAAATTTAATTCTATATCTCTTGGAGCAATGAGAAAGACATTCTACAATGTTTGTCAATCTATGCTTAGTATGATGTGTTTGCTTGATATGTAAAGTGATCTATTCTTCCCTTTGTAGTTTTGAACTCAAACTTAATGCTAAAAATATTCTTTGGAGGTTATATAGTGTGTTATAACATTTATATCTCAAGGATATGATGGAATTTTGTCTATATGTGTCTTCAACTAGAACTTATTTTTGTTATTCTCCAATCTTAGTACATCAAACTAACCTCTATGTGAAATACTATTACTTACAAATCACAACCAGCATAGTATTAGTTTTATTCATGATCCATTAGCCTGTTAAGGGTTCAATATTATGAGTGGATATGACAAATTCATGGTGCATCACCACATGTTACAATAGGTCTTATTTTATACAATTTTTTTACTCTTTTCATCCCAACTTGCTTAGGTTTTATAAAGTGAAATATAAATTATCCTATCTATGGTGATAGCCTTGTTAAAAACCTAGTGGTATGACCCAAATATAGGTAACCCACAGCTTAGGGTTATTCCCATGTTGGACCAGGTTTAAGAGTAGGAGTTGAACATTTATGCTTCTAGCTAGGGTGCAACCTGAGTCTACCATAGGACTAAATGAAGCTAAATATTTATTTATATTTCTTAGTAGGTCATGTACCTAAATAGGAAAATTGATAGAAGATATAGCTAACCAAGACATACCTTGATGAGGATTGAATATAGCAAAAAAAATAGGTGAAGTAGGTTGAGATTTAGAAACTGTACATTTACATTTATCCACTCTTGTTTTCCTATGAATTTATAGGGAACAAAGAGGTAGCCTTATCTCAGACATTGACTTAGTTCTTATTCATGGTAGTTATAGCTTATAAAAAACCAAATCCTATTCAAAATATGACATAGAAACCTTATATTTGTAAAGATAAATGATCTTTAGATTTTTACAAATAATGGTTCAATTCTTACAAATAATTAGATATGTATGTTTAGATTTCTAAGTTCAATCAACATTTGCAAAAATTCATACAAATTTTTCAAATAATAACTATCTTTAGCTATATTAGCTTAAAGATACATCCAAAAGTATGAATATTAGTAATATTTGAGAAAAAATACAATCACTAAAATTAAACACGTCAGATTCACAAAGCTTAAGCAATTTGTGTAATAATTTAAAATAAATGTTCAAAAATAACTATCTTTAGCTAAATAAGCCTAAAGACTAGTCTAAAACCATGAATATAAATGATATTTACAAATCTAAGCTAATAAAAACACAAATCTACAATGATCAACTAATCCTTGAACAAAATTCACTAAAATCAGCTCTAAATACTTCAAATTCACAAATCTTTAGCTCAGGCCCTCCTTATAGCACCGATTCTCCTACATGTTAATGCATGTACATATATCACAAGGACTGGATAGTGTTTAAAATGCTTCTCATTTCAAGATTCAAAGAATATTTTACATGAGTTTTTGGTTGTGATCTTCCTGAGATCTATGGTAGAGTAGCGACTAAGCTATTTGACTATTTCATAAAATGATTATGCAAGTGGTTATTGGGAACAACCTTGATCCTAATGTTTTGTGAAGATAAAAATTACTTTTGATAAATCTAATGAATAATGATCAGAACCTAAATTCTAAGATTCTAGTCTAACATGAATATTAATAATGAGAAAGTAAACTACAAATATTTGATCAAAAAAAGTGAGAAAATAGCTAGGGTAAGTCTAAAATAGAGATGTTTCTCTTCGTTAGTTTGGAAATCTTGACAAATCTCTTATTTCATCAAAGATATGCATATTAAAACTATCACATGACATGAAATTATCAAATAGTATAGATCCTATCATATACCAGGCAAATGTTTATTGATATTTGGAAACATGCAAATTAGAGATCAAATTCACTTTAAAGATTTACTTAGACAAGAAAATTGCATTTGCACATCTTCTAGAAAATTAATAATATTGAAATAAATATAATAAATTTTAGTCGACCTAGTGTAAAGCTTAAATTAACAACTCTAAATTAATACATGCATATCCAAAATTCATAAAAGCATTTCAAATCTAAACATCAAATAAGAGACTTGAGGAAGTAGCCATGATAACAAATAAACAAATAGACTGAGACAATCTTCATATAATTCTCTTATTTATATTATTTGCTCCTAAATTTACAAAATAGTTTTTCTCTCTAAAGTTCTTCCTTTTTTCAATGATAATACCCCATTTTATAGGTTGGAAGTGTAACCTATGGGGTATTTCGCTTAGTCATTAATAAATGAGAATCAAACAAGTGTCAAGGATAGATGTCCTCTTACAAATATTCTAATACCAATGACACTTTTCAAATGTGACTATCCTATAAGCCATGTGTGTTACACATGACACATGATTTTAAAAAATAGTATATTAGTTTTAAATGATTTACATGGTTTTTTGATATAAAATAATATTTTAAGTCAATCGAGTCAACTTTGAGATGCCCCTGCAACTATAGCATTTTGTTTTCAAATATCCATGGATTTGTCATATTGTTCATCAATCAACTTCAGATTGATGATTGGATCTATGAATAGCTCATCTATTTTCACAAATATCTAAATATTTCATATGTTCTATCGATGGCTTCTTTCATGCTCCTAGCATTACCATTTTTTTCATTTGTTTTCAAGATCAAATTAAAGATATGATTGTTGTCAACCCTTGTGGTGCCATTGTTTCTACTCTTGACCTACTGGATGAACTCGGTATCTCTTTTTTGGAATTATTCATAAGTTTTAGGCATGTTTGATTGGGGATGGTTGGATCCTTAATCAAGCCTCCTAGTATCTATGTCACTCTATGCTCTAGTTGTTTGAAGTCTCCTAAGAGACCTTCAATGTTTTTTAACCACTTATTTATGAACCTAATTTTCTCCATCAGGATTATCATGGCTATATTTAAGTGTGATGGGCTGACCATTTTAAGTTTAGGGATCTAATTTTCTATTAATATTTTGATCAGTGTCTTTACTTTCTTGTATGAGCCTTGTCACTGATTGGTTTGGTTTAGATCCATGGCATGTTGTTTACTTACCATGTCCAATTTGGACCTTATTATACCTTCAAAGAATTGAATGTCTCATAGATAGCTGTTTCAGAGTTAATAACAATATCTACTTGTACAAATAAATAGATTATTTTTCCTAAATTTTCTTCTCTTATTTTAATTCTTTGATTTTAGCTTGTATTCTTTCTGATTGGGATTGAGCTAGCTATAGAACATTTTATTCAAACATGGGGTCTTCCTTTGGTCTTTGTTCCCTCTTTTGAGTTAGGTGAACCAAAGTCTCAACCCTTTGGTTTAGAACCTCATGACCTTCTTCTATGACAATTATTTTAGTTACTCTTTGTAGGCATGTAGTAGTTAGATCATACCTAACTCCCATTGAAGACTAGGACATATTCTTAATTAGAACCTCTGCTTGTAACTAGACTATTTATTGATTTGGAGTAACAAGTCTCCTTTTTTATTCAATTTATAGTGTTATTATCCAATGCTTTAACTCCTATTGTTGAGGGATGTCAATGGTCTTCACTAAAACCCATGGGTGATGGGCAGTAAGAAGCTTCTTCATCCTTGGTTTAAATTACTTAGTTCTCTATGGTTAAAAACAAGCTCAAGTAGTTATTGTCTCCTATATTTATTTAAGAATCCATGAAATCTATATCTTTAAATATTATACCTTTTGTGTCTAATGACAAGTATAATTCAATCGTTTCATTCAAAGTATGTCCTTAGGTTGACATTTCTATGATTTTGATTAAATTATGCTCTTTTGAATGATAATTCAACACTTTCAACTATCTGGTTAGAATCTTAAAACATTTTTGATTATCAAGATCTCTATTTTGGCTTAAAATAGTGAATGCATGAACAATTCTAACCCTTTTTTATACGTCTAAGGGATTTTTAAGGGTTTAACTAAGCTTTAATGGTAGCATACAAATTTTAAGTATTTTCTTTTGTAACCCAAATTGTATTTTGATCTTTCATTTATACATTTGCATGCTTGGGTTAACAAAATCATTTGATCTGACATATCTACCTATGTGAAATCCCCTTGCCACAATGTTTATTTAATTTTAAAATATGGCCATTGTCACTTCAGACATGTGTGCTCATATTGTTCCCCCTAAAAACTTGATCAAATTCGATCCCTCGATCTCCTTGAGAGTCTCCTAGCCTTGACATTCAATATTGGTCATTGATCTTTGATCTAAGATTCTAAAATTATGACACGTGGTAAGCCTACATGCATTTTATATACCGTGTTATCATTATCCATTCAGTTAACACTCTTATGCCACATGGCATCCTTGCATGTAATCTAGGATTATTGACTTATTGAATTTATTCACACCATTAATCTCCATCTACATAGTTAAATGTTCATCATTGATCTTTGATCTACACTTCATAGCATTGATCCACTAAACATATGATCAAATGTGGGCCATTGATCTGTTGCAAATTCATAGTGATTATGACACATGTCACCATCACATTATTTTTTAGGATCTTTTGATCTATTGACATTATGCTCATTATTAGTTCCCCATTTTCATGATTAAATGTGCATTTTATATCTATCTTGACTTATTGACCCCAGTCTTTAACATAAATTATCGATCAAAATTTTTACATAAGAATATACACCATCGATCTTAATTCAAGGGACTTTGAATTATTGACTTCAAGAAATCACCCATGTGCCATTGATCTTTGATCCGATCAAGCAAGGTTTCAACACTTGATATCCCTATGTTCAATTCATACCTACGAACAATAAAATCAAATAATAAGTATTTTGTACATATAATGACGTAGCATAAATATTAGATTAAATTTTTAATGAATTAATAAACTTGATGAAACTTAGGCTAAAATTAAACTGAGACTAAGCTGGAATAAAGTGACCCATCAAAAATATGAATCCATTTTAATAAGAACTAAGACTAAAGTAATTTAGACTAAAGTTTTATATTTTATTTAAACTTGGATTTAATTAATAAATTAAGGACCAAATGTTAACATAATGACTCAAATGGAACCATATTGGTAAACCAACTAAGGGTCAAATTAACATTGAAACATAAACCCATGAACATTTATTCATTCTAATGAATATCCATTGATACTGCAAGATGGAAACATATAGGCTAAATGTTAGAAACATTAGGTAAGATCAAATAATATTATATGTTATCATGTCAATGTAAGATATATCAAAAGATGATATTCAATAAATCACTTTAATCAATTTGAATGCCTAATTATAGCATAGTTTGAAAAAAATAAATAAGGTTCCTCATTTTTGGGAAATGGGGGATGTTGATATCAACACCATCCCAAGGAATGCACAATATCTTCTCCTTTAAATAGGGTAGATGGTAATTAATGTAACTTTATTAGAACACATATTTTTTCTCATTTTAATAGAAGATTTCATTATTATAATATAACCAAGGGATTTAAATTAATAATGAACAAATATCCATAGGTGATACATCAAAGATAGTCTCATCAATCTATGTTCATCATCTGTATCTAATATTATATTATTCTATCACCTATAGTTATAGCTTTACTTCCATACATACCTAAGGGTAAGGTTCTAGATGTGATTCAGTTAACCACCGCAATGATTTTAATATTTGATCTAACACAATAATTTCTTGAGATCTTATATTAAAAAAAGTAGTGAATTTTTGTCCTACCATAATTCTGGCATGGAATAATTATGTTTTTAATCTCTTTCTACAACTTCATTCTTTGGCCAATAACTTATTACTCGATCACAAATTTTTTATCTTAGCAAATCTCTGTGGATTGCTTTTTGGATTTTCCACCCAATATTTTGATACTTGATATGCCACATTATGACAATGTGTATATCATTTCCATGGGTTTTCTTAGGTTATTAGTTTGTTCCACCTATGTAATTAAATAAGGCCTAGTAAGATTATGAGAAGAGATATAAATACCTCTTTTATTAGCATTTATATTTCCTTAAATAGTTAATCTAGTATATCAAACCTTATTTATATTATGTCCTTGTCTATTCTTATATTCTTCCCTATTATAATATCCTCCATACTACATTTGCTTTCTTGTGTATGTCTTGAAAGACTTTACCATTTTCTTCCTCTCCAAGTGAATTTTCCTATAAGGAATGTTAAATTATTGAAAACTAAAATAAATAAGAATGATGAATCTTATTACTATCAAATTAATAAAGTACATGATCTTCATCTAAATCAAAATAAATTCAAATAAGAAGAAGATTATTATATTTTTTGGATATATCATTCTAAGGTAGGTCACTTGGAACATAATACTTTGATGACTCTCTAATGAATCCATAAGATGGTTTGGTAGTTTGTCCCATACTAAACCGGATCACATAATCTTGATATTTGATCAAATTAAATCTATATCCTTATTTCATACAATTTGTATATCAAGATACCAAGTCAAAACTTCATATAACAATCTCATTTTTTTTGGATTAAGGTAAAAATAGGTTTTGAAGGGACCCCGAAACCCTTTAATAGAATCAAGAAAGATAAAGCAATAACATGCACCAGGAAAAGCATTCCTGAAACCTACTAAAAAGTAGCATCAAAATCAGGTTATACAGGGACAACATCAATATCCAATTTATATTCAGCCCCCTAATATTCCAAGTAATGATTTAATATCTATATTTTAGGGGTAAAATCCAGAATAGTTGCCTGCCTTCCATCAACAATATTCTGCATACTTTCTAGCTCTCTGGTTTTCTTAACGGATCTTCTTCTAGGTTTATCCTAGGAACCAACATCCAATTTCACCTTAAAATGTTGTTCATCCCTTTTTCCATATTTATCTAGAGTAGAAGCAAGATGTTTCATTTTAGTTTGTTGATCATTTTTGTTGCTTCTAGTTTCTACCCCCTTAGTATTGGTCTTTTTTTCAGCGCTTTTTCTTTGGTTTAGAATATGCTTTAAGTTTTCTCCATTATCATTCACAGGAAGCTCATCCAAAGGGAAATCATTATCAACCTGAATCTTCCTGGACTAAGAGAAAAGAAAATCCCCCTCCTCTAATTTATTTCTAGCTTCAGCCAAGAATTCACCTTCCTCTAGCACAATTTTGTCATTTACATCTCTCCATCGATCGTCTACCCTTTGATAGAAAATGATTTGTTTTGATAGATATGTCAAATAATCTATTTTTTGTACAGGTATTATGATATCTTATTGCAGTCCATGTCCTTCTTTCTCATAATTTTCTTTCTCAAAAGAAAGCTCTTTATCTGCCTCAGCATGTGGAGCTTTAGGATCTTCAAAAGAAGGCTCTTTAACTGCCTCAACATGTAGAGCTTTAGAATATTCATTATTCTTTTGTTCTTATCGATGATCTTCTTTGGGTTTCCATACTTTTTTTTGTTGGACCTTGGTATTTTTCCCATCCAAAACACTACTAGGATGAATTTTACTTTTGGAAGGACAATGTTTTACCAGATGCCCTTGTTTCTTACAAGCATAGCAAGAGTTGGGCAAATATTCAAAAAAAAATCCTTGAGTTTTTTTACCAAGCTTGGATATTAGATCCACTTTTTCTGGGAGATGATTCAGATCTACCACTTTAACATAAAGTCTGGCACTTTGAAGTTTGGTTCTGGTAGCCATAGCGTTATCCAATGCCACAAGTTCACCAAAAGAACTGGAAATACCTTTTAAAATGTCCTCATGCCAAAACTCTAAAGGGAGTCCAGGAAGTCTAACCCAAATGGGTGTGGTTAAGAAAAAAGAATATAAGAGATCCATGTTAGGCTCGCATTTTTTAATAGTAAGAGAAAATTTACCAAAAGACCACGATCCTCCAAATAGAACCATATTCATGTCTTCCTTACAGTTGAAGATAAACAAGAAGAAACCATTCAACATTGGTACAATATCTATCTCTCCTTGAATAACCCATTTCCTTTTAACCATTTTTGTAAGATAGTCTAGATCTGGTCTTGCTCCTAAAAATTTACCCACTAAGGTGAAATCCATGGAGGACACAGAAAAATCTATTAAAGGATCTGGAATAAAAACATGAAACTCACCTTTCTCCCAACAAGACTTAGCAGTCAATGGTGGGAAAAAAATTTCCAGTGGATTTCTTGCCAAACAGAGATGACCACGTCCTTTGTTTTGAATACCCTACCTTCAACCCTTCTGAGGATTTTTCCTTATTAAAATCACCATTATCTTTCTCCTTTTCAATCTCTTGCCTCAACATAGTGGGAGGAGAATCTAGTTGGGAGACACAGATCCCACAAAAAGGATCAGATCCACTCAAAGATTTTCCATTATTTACCTCAACAAAAAAATTTGACACAACATTCTTCTCAACACCTCCTATAGCTCCTCCAGGGTCTGTACCTCCTACCTGATTCTCCACAACCAATTTCCCACATACCTATGAACCAGCAGTTTCCAATTTTGAAAGAGCGCCTCCTGCCTTCAGATCAGCGATTTCAAATTCTAGAGGTGCGCCCAGTGTGCCCATTGCGTCACGTGCCCACATTGTTCATTCATCGCGTGCCCATAACAATCTCATTTGTTTCCATCATAATTATGTTGAGTATGACTATATTTGAGAAAAGCCCTCTTACACAAAATATCATAATTAACTAGTTTATAACCATACCTCAAACTATACCACTAATTTTACCATATTTATTGATGTGAGAGAATGGATTAATATCCAATCCCAAACATCATACCATACCTATCATAATATAATTACCTATGATCTCCTAGTCAAGAACAAGTTAAATAGATAATGACTCATCAAGAACTATTATATTATGTTTGGAAATTCCTTTAGAATGCAATATAACCTTAGGTGGATATGTATGAGATGATAGAGACTATCTCACTATTATTTGAGACTATTAGATATCTCTTGAAATGACTGGTGCTTTTCTGTGATCTTCAAATCTTTGATTTAACTAATGCAATTCCCATTCTCAGTAAAGTAACAAACATTACTCTGAAATGTGTCTAATTCTAGAGTAATGTCCATAAACTCACTCATTGTATGTATCTTTTAGATATTATTAACTCTTATTATTCTAGTGTTATAATTTAATTATTCTTACATTGTTAAGATCGACACTCTTCCTCAGTTATGTGATTTGTCACTCTTGTTATTGATGATATAAAGTCATCAATTGAATTATTAGATTTAGAAAAGTAAGTTTTAAATACAACATCATTTCTAAATACATCATGTGTGAAGGGTCCATATCCATAATAGATCAACTTGATCTGATACCAAACTTGATATATAAATGTTAGCTAATGTTAAATGATCATTTTTTATCAATTTTATTTGTTAACACTTATTTCCCTCAGTTTCCTATATTTTTTCTTGAATGATTAAAAACAAGAATAAAACTAATTTTAAGATAAAAAATAATGATTAGATATAGAAAAAAATCAAATCAAATTGATAAAGGAATTTACTAAATTCAAGCCACGTCTCCATTTCCACCTAATACACAAACTAATTTAACAATTTTGGGAATAATTGGGGTTTTATTCCTAATTTACTTAAAGGGTCTAGATTGATAAATTAGTAAATAATATGTGGTAAATAAGGTATTGATTTGTGAAATTTATTGTTAATTAGATATTTTATACAAACAGTAATAAGAGGGAGAAAATAATACTTAGCTTAAACTGTGTTGATCTAATTGAGACAAGATCTGATATTCACTATGCAGGCCTAAGACACTATCATAAATAGGATTCTA
Source organism: Torreya grandis (assembly GCA_037957365.1). Classification (NCBI taxonomy): domain Eukaryota; kingdom Viridiplantae; phylum Streptophyta; class Pinopsida; order Cupressales; family Taxaceae; genus Torreya; species Torreya grandis. The sequence goes on from JARHVA010010577.1 coordinate 134,994, forward strand.
AATTTTGTTTTCTGATTGGACAAGTACATAAAAATTGGATAGGAGTGACACTGATGCTATAGTCCTTTTTTGATATTATTGTCATGAGGATCTAATATTTTTGGGTTTCGTTTGGCAAGTTTGTGTGACCCTATCTCTAAAGTTTTGGCAGCCAAATGTTTGTAGAGCTCCATATAGAGTAGATTTTCTCTTAAAATATTATATTATATTATACTTTGACCAATTTTTAATAAGAGTGGGGTTAGTGTGTGTAAGATTCACTAGATGTATATCCACACCCCTTGTGTGGGCACACTACCTACTTACCAATACTTTGAAGAGGGATCAAGCCATATTTAGTTCTCCCTTTGAAAGTGATTAGTGTAATTGTGATATGGGAATGAAAGGAAATGTTAAATTGGGTGTGCTTGAGATGACTAGGGACTAGTTTAAGGATTTGAATAAGCAAAAAATAATATTGGGTGGTTGTATATAGATAATACGGAAATGTGCTTAAGTAGTCTTTCTTGTATTCTTTCTTATTTTGTGATATTTGCCAACCCCTTTCCAAATTATGTTTGAATGGGATTATATAGGGATATATTGGTAATGGGTTAAATGTAATCATGATAGGTTTACATCATGAAGAGTAGGAATCAAGTAAAAATTGTAATCTAGGCTTAAAATGTGATTGGACAAGATCACCAAAAAGGGGACACACTAGAATCCAATGCTATAATCTAAGTTGAGAATAATTGTGACGAGAGTATGGGACATGGGTGGATGGATTGACCATGAAAATAGGGTCCTATCTAAGTTTGGATTAAGTTTTAAAGGCTATGGATGATTGAGAATCAATGAAAATAAGCCTGTGAGGGTCATGAGATAAATCAAGAGGGATCTATGGATTATGTTTCATAATCCACACTCAAGTTACCAATTTTGAATTTTTTTATAACTAAATTTTCCCCCCCTTTATTCTAGTCATACAAAAAATAAAAATACTAGGATAAAGGAAAAAAAGAAGGCGTACTTGAACTTAACTATAAGGGTGAAGCTCATGATGCTATTCCAATGCTGGGTTATGCATAGAGAGAGCATGTTGTGAAGTGTGAGTCTATAAAAATAAAACAAGAGTAGATCATTTATTACTAGATACACTATATCTAAAATAATAACATATAAATCTAGATAAGAAATAGAAATAGAAATGAGTGAATACACCTCACTTAGTATGTAGAATAATACAAAACTTGTTATGATATTGAGTGATGTTGAGTAATACTAGATGATGTTGTACCGAAAGTAATATCATGAATGGATCTAAGTTCTCAATTCCCTAGAAAGTGGTTTAAGAATGTAATGATAGGCCATTTGGCTCCATCATCACCCACTAAGTGGAGTTAGGTGGTCATGTGTGTGTTGATCAATGTTTGGACTATGTATACAACCCCTCTAAATAGGTGGGTCAAGAATACAAAGTCTAACTAGACCTTTGACTCCATCATTCCCCCATGAAGTGAAGCTTTGAATTAATACCAATATGAAATGTATATCATATGATATGGATCTTGAATCCCATGAATGTACTATGATTTTATAATGTTGGAATGGATATTCGAATGTATGATGGAAATTAGGCCACTCTCGAACACTCTGAAAGATGGAGATTAGGCTTTGTATGAAATCCACTCTAAAATTGAGAATTTAACTTATATGGAAGCCACTCAATAGCTTAGGAATGTGGAGGATAAAATTATATGAAATCCACTCTGAAATGGTTCTAGCCACCTATAGACAGATTAATGCACACAAATACTAAGAATGCCTAGATAATGTTGAACTAGGAAAGAAAAGAAACAAATGTGCCATGCACACTACCCCCAATCACTGATGTTTAGAACTTATATTAATTTCTAGAATATATACCAATTGCAATATCTAACACTGGATTGAGATCCATCATGCCACACATGATGCCCCCTATATCTAGATTCTTTGAGAAAAATGTGTAATAAAACTATTGATTTTAAACTAGTCTAGCTATGCAAATTTGTAGTTGAACCTACTTTTTAGTCCACCTCTAGATATTTTAATTTTTTTATTGTTTGGATAAGAGCACTATAAATAAATAGTAGCACCATTAACACTATAGTCTAGTCTTGGTACTATTTTCATGGGCCACATTTGATGACTATTTTAGATTCTTCACTCTCTGCCTAGTTAATTTTGATTAGTTTGATGTCTAGTTATTGTTCTGAGTGTTTTGAACCTAGATTTCTTAGTTGATAGGAGCTCTAATCTTTATGACAAAACCCCTATTTATTGTCATCTCTTTTGAGGGTAGGAATGGAGACCCTGTAATGAATTCCCTTAAAAATAAGAGTCCTACAAGTGTGTTATAGTGCAAAATATATTACATAGCAATGATAATTGATAAGATATCTCAAGATATAGCATGGTTTATATTGAGAGATTGTTAGATGAATAAGGGTATTCCTAGATAGATATAACGATGTAAAAGGATCTGCAATGTACTGAATTGGAATTACAAGTGTTAGTTGTTAATTTTCAGTTATCATGGAGGGATGGAGTATGATGTCCATCATGGCATCCAAGAAGTAAGATAATGCATTATTTGGGTCATGGCATTGCAAACAATCAAAAGAAATCAAGAAATAAGAAAACAAGGCAAGAAGAAACAAGCCTATAAGAGTAGCCAAGGAGCCAATAAAATAAGGGACATGGCCACATGTAACTCAAACTAAAAATCAAACATATAAGGCATGTTCAAATACCATATACACATATAGTTGAAACAAGCAAGTTAGAATGAAATCCATAATCACATAGAAGAGTATAGTCAAGGGACATTGGTAAATGTCCAAAGGCACACACATGAATAAAATAAAAGGACATTGGAAAATGTCCTAATGCACATACCAGAAATAAGTAGGAACTAGGAATGTAAACACATCAATCTACGCTAAGCAAGAAGATAAAGCATGTAAAGACTAGAAAATACAAGCACATCTAACCAATTAAAGCAAGAGTGAAAGTAAGCAAGACATGTTAGTATAAGACTACGTATATGCAAAGAAATACACAAGTATCTATAGATTAATCTATATAAGCTAGTAAATAATGTATATCAACATGATAACTAGAGTGTGTGTTGTAGAAATGACATAACATGGATGGTGTAGTCATGAAGAACATGCCCTAAGGGAGAAGATATATGAATATCCATCTCACATGTAGGAGTAAGATTCCCCCTTAATGGGTAATATGAAGAAATCAAGGGTTTGAAAGTCACTGTACACACTCAAAGAAGATCAAGTGAAGTATGGTAATGTAGATAAATTATCAAACAATAACATAGAACAAAAAATGTAAGTCTAGCATAGTAACATAAATGCAAAGCATGGATTATGTATATAATCAAGATTTTTTTGTGTTTTTGACATCTTTTAATGTTTTTGGATTTTGAAATTTTGTATTATTTTTGGTATTTTTGAAATGTTATATTGTTGTTGTATTTTAAGAGTATTTGATCTATGTACAATAAATCATAGGGAGATTATGTACAATCAAGAATAGGAGACTATGTATAAGCAGGATAAAAATAGGCGATACTAATTGATGAATCTCATTAGAGACTCCTTATCATGGTGTCATGCATTAAGGAGAGGAATCACGCATGATCAAGAAGTATGATATAGATGTTGAGACTATGGCTCTAAAAGTTGTATATGTTTTAAATGCTCTAAAGTATCTAAATTTGGAATGTAATATAGATTTTCCCTATAAATATAAGAAGTGGATGCGACTATATGGCTCTTAGGGACCCATTTGGTAGTAGGAGAAGCTCTCTGAACATGTGTTTTATGTGTAGATGCATGAGATTTAAATGAGACTACCTTGGGTGTGAACAATGTAGCTAGAAGCTATCTATAATCTTGAATCTATGGAGCTACATGAACCCTCTATGCTAGCAATAGATGCCTAAACTATGTCTAAATCTATACTAAAAGAAGAACTAGAACTAGTAGAGGAACTATAACTAGTGGCAAAGTTGAAACTAGTGACTAAGGAATAGTAGATGGCTCTAAAGTGGGGAGTGGTAACTCATAGAGAACTTCATAAATTTTAACAAAATTATTAACATGAATAAATTTCATGCATCTGGGAACTATAGAATATATTGCATGAATTTTCTTAATCCATGGTCAACCAAGTAACATATCAAAACTCCTGCACTAGGAGTAATAGTGAATGGTGTGGTCATGTGTGTTGGAGCAACCTCTAAAGGAAGTATAATATCACCCAATGAACTATATATGTACCCACTAAATCCACTGATAAATATGCCTTTTAGGGTAATATCCTACTCTAAATATTCCAAATGGTATAGTAATGTCATAGTGCACATGTTTACATTAGATCCATTGTCGATAAGAACATTATGAATAGGATGATTATGAATGAAAGATATGATAAAGAGTGCATGATAATCCAAATCATCCCTAATGATCTCCTACTCTAAGAAGGATATGGAAGGTCTAGATGGATCTAGAATTGTATACACCAATCATGTTGTTCAAAGGATGTGATTCAACTAGAGGTGTTTTGTACGTATCTAGTGGTGGATGTGAAAGATATGCATGGTGAGCCCCTGATGTGTCCCCTAGAATATTATGAAAATAGATATAAAAATATTTTCAAAGCTTTATCTTGTGTTTTCTTTTCCTGAGGAGTCTCAACTGAGGTTCCATCTATCAACCCATGTATCTTGTGTCTCAAATTGATGCATTTGTTTATTATATGGCTTGGTGCATTATGAAACATATAAAATGAATGTTTATCATATCCTCATGGAAGAGGATTTATTAGTTAAACTTCCTAAATAGGAGGTAGAGATATGATATTACATTCTAATAGTTATTGTAAAACTCTGGCTAGAGAAACTAGTATATTAGTAAAGGTACATCAAGGAGGTGTTGATAAAACCACATGCTAGGGGGGATTTGAAGCTGTATTAACTATCGGTTGATTCTGTGTCTTATTATCATTAACCTTGACCTTGTATGGGACTTTGGTCGTACTCTTGTTGGTTGTTTCTAAAATACTTGTGTACTTGATTTTTCCCATTAAACTTAACCTAAATTCTCTTTCCTTTAGTGTCTAACATAATTTAGTGAAGGAAGAAAATATTTTGAATATAATTAACTCATGAAAATTTGGTAAGAGACTCTATTTGAAGAGATCTTGTAATTCTTGATTAGTCATGGGGCTAGTGATCTTAGCCAAGATAATCTTATATCGAAGAACATAATCTATGAGATGTGCATTTAACTTTTGTTTCTATTGTGCAACTTGGGCATATGAAACCTTGTCACCAATGTTAATGCTAAAATGATCTAGGAACATATCAGCTAAAGGATTAAATGCACTAACCGACTGATTTGGTAAACTATAAAACCATTGTAAAGCATAATCCTTCAGGCTCCATGGAAATAACTTGGTAAGTAGCTGGACATTTGGTACATAGTCCAAGCATGTTGCATAAAAATATCTTGAATGTGTCTTAGGATCACCCTTTCCATCATAAAGAGTAATCTTGGGTTGAAAAAAACCTTTTGGCAAGGGTGTGGAAGCAATGTGACATGCCAATGGTATATGTAGCAGAGCAAAAGAGTCCAAAGCCTGTGTAGGTCTAGAGTCACCTTGCTCAAGATGTATCACCTTAGATTGAAGAGATATTATCTCTTGCACAAGGGATACCACATAAGAAGAAAAAGATGCAGTAGTTATAGCTAGTGGCATAGAAGATTTTTGGGCTACTATAGGGGGTTTTTGAGACATAGTTGCCTCTGTAGTGTCATTTGTAACTAGTTGTTCTATGGTTTGAGAACATTGACCATTGTTTACTCCTTTTTATTCTTCTTATAATATTTTGAGCATTTCATCTTGCATGTCAAAGTATTTGGTTAGGCTTTTGGAGAGGCCAAGCCCAAATTTTTAGAAATAAGTGGCATATCTTGCATAATGTTTTCCAAGGTTATGCTATAGACTTATATTTAGGCTTCTAAAATAGAAGTGTGGGGTGAGGGGTTCAAATCCCTAGTCTCATATTGAATATTGATAAGGTCTTGGTAATTTGAATTTTTTCAAATAATTTATTAGGAATTTAATCCCACATTCATTGGAAATACAAACAATAGAGGATTTAAATGTAATACATTGAACCTTGTTACTTGGTTAAGAGACTATGTAAGGCTTGGAATTCAGTCCACTTTCCACCTCGGAACTCATAGTAATGCCTATCTCACCTAGTAAATACATAGACCTTATAAAAGCGGTGTTATTTGAGGGCTCCACATGGAGACTTGAGGTCCCTTCATGTGACTTAAACAACATTCTTTAAAACACTTGAAATTTTAGTGTCACATTGATGGTAGAAAGGCATGTAAAGTTATGTATAATAAAAAACATAGACATGGTATAATGAAGTTGATGGTAGGTTATCCCTCCATAAAAAAAGGTTGACCCCTATAGATGATGGGCCCCCAATCATTAATTATCATGGGCCCAAAAAAATTTGAGCATAGAATAATAGAGGAGTGTAACCATAGGCCACCAAAAATGAGAAAACCTATTTGTTTTTATTTACCACATGTCATGCCATGATTGGTGTATTTGGTAGGCTATGTTATCTCCATGTGTCAAAGATTGATTGTTACACATCATTTATTGATGTCATCATTTTACATAATCTTATTTTTTTCTTATTTTCCCAAAATTTTAGTGGGCCATAACTTTTGCATGTGATGTCTATTTGACCCATTAAAATTGTATCATAAATATCTCAATGAGCTCTACATTATATAGATAATTTTAGGAATATTTTAGACCATTTGATTTGGTCTTCATTGGATATCCTCTTGGGTCATACCCAATTTAATTAAATATTAAAACACTAAATACATTATTGAATAATTGCAGTTAACTAGGCTCTAAGTCGCAATGCATAGTCCTAGGTAGGTTTATGTGGTTCAAAATTAACTTAATTTCATTCTTGATTGAAATAATAAATAAATTGTTTCAATAATTGATGGAATTAAGGTTACATAATAAATAACTCACATCATATAATCATAATTATGCTTACAAGTATCAAATTAACTTAAATTATCTCCTTCATTAAACCAATAAATTTATTTATTAAATTAATGATGGAATTGGATCTTATTGAGAACCAAATGATATTTTATGATACCAATTAGGTTAATGAGTAATGATTTAGCCAGGATTGCATTTTTATTAAACTAATCCAAAAATATTGGCATAAATTCAGTAACTTTGTCATGAATGGTTGTCCAATTGAAGATGATTTTAGTTAGAGATAATATTACACATAAGTTATTATTTGGGGTCATAAATGAGTTAAAAATTATATTCATTATACTTTTATTAACATACATATTCAAAAATAAATGAGGATGATAAGTGGAGGAAATTTTAAATATTTCATTAGGGAATAAGCTTTAGAGGAATCAATTGAAGGAGAAAATGGTGATGATCTAGACCTAGATCAATGGAAGGGTTATGCAAAGAATAAACATGAAGAGGGTCTATCTCGATTCTATATATTTTCCACCTAGAAAAAGAAGGTTTTGGATTTAGTGGCCAACTTAGAGGGAGATAGATCTTCTCCTTCATTTCACATCACTACATTGAATGAGCTTAGCCTCAGAATGTTTTGGTTCCATCAAGTGTGAGGTGACAATGTATGGACTCACCTAGCTATGAATGCTAGTGATGGCCATCCTACTTTTGACCAAAAGATGGTGTAGGCTATATTACTACTCTAGTGGTTATTTTTTGGGTATAATAGTTATCCTCTTGCATTTGATGGTTCTCAATTCTAAGAACTATTACAAATATTTATTTTTAAAAAATTGACTATCATTTTAGAGACTATTTTATAATGGTTTTTATAGTGTATTGTGCCATAGGGTCTACTTAAAAGGCTTGAAAAGTTTTTTATAGTGTATTCTGGGATAGAAGGCCTCATACTTCATAATTTTTACTAGTTTAATGATGGTTTGATGGTCAAACATCCTATTATGGGTAAGAGGATCTTCTAACAAAATAATAGTTTTACGATCCAATCTTGGGTGGGAACAAATGCTCTATTTTACCCTATTATGACCCCTTATTGGTTAAGATCTTACCTAAATAGATCTGAACATAGTTTAACTAGATGTTTTATACATTTAAGGATTGGCATATGGTTCTTGAAGGGTTGTGTTTTGAATAAATGGTTGAAAATTTTAAACGTAAGTATCTTGCCTATATAGATGTCATAGGATAAAGTGTTTGGTGTTGCTTCTCAAACTAGTGATTATTTTGGATATTTATCTCATCTCCATGTTACCATTTATATTATTCTTAATTAATAGGAATATATTATGATTGGGTATTGGTTAGTTTTACCCCAACTTATACTCATTTTTCTTTTCTAGGGGCTGGTTTTGATGTTAACTCTACGTATTGGTTCAATTCTTCTTCAATATGGTCATTTAATTGGATTTACAAGTATCTTAGGTGGATAATTGCTTTAATTATTTTTTCAAAGTTTTAATTAAGAGTGTTCATTTTGAGACATGGGCCTCATGCATCATTTACCCAAGCTAGATTTTGGTCTGGCTAAAATTTACTAGGTACCACACTAGTAAAATGTGGTTATTATTGGAATACTTAATCCCTTGGGGGATCATAATGTTTATTTCATAAATATGTGTATCATTCTCTTTTAATTATATAATGGATACTAATCCATCTAAACTTGGTAGGTTTTTTCTCTTTTAGCTTGGGTCAAAGTTTGGGTCCTCTAGGGACCTTGAAGATTTTTTGGAGATGTGGATTTCATTCTACATCTAGGCTAGTTCTTCATCTAGTAAAAATAAATTAGCACTTAGGTGTTTTTAGATACCTAGGCCTCATGATCTTTTAGTCCAAGGTGGCTACCATGCCATCTTAAAACTGGTAAGCTCATGTTCTTGGTTAATGTAATTTTTTCTGTGATGATTCTATTGTGGGTTGGATCCATGGGGACCTTGAAGGTTTTTGGTTACCTAGACCTCCTTCTATTTTCAATTTGGTTCTTTATCTATAAAAAATTGATTCATTAGTCCTTTGGGGACATTTATGGTATCCCAATACCTAGGCCTCCTTTAGCCCAAGCTAGTTTTTGGTCTAGACAAATCATCCTACTTGCATCACCAATCAAATGTGGTAATAGATCTTCCTTTATTATTTCCCAATCTAATCAAAATCAGATGCTTCTCATTCTTGGACCTATGTTCTCTTTATCCAAGATGACTCTTTCACTATTATTTTTGGATTTTTCCTTCATTCATGTCTGGATCCTCTTTAGGACCCTATGGTCTTCTTTGGGTCTTCCATTTCTAGGTCTATTTTGGGTTCTAACTTTGCTTTCTAGGTGATCTATTTTTTATTTATCTTTATACTATCAAGGGAAGACCCAAACCTCCCATTTTATCTCGGGATAGTACCCACATCATCTATTAAAGGTTTGTTTAGTCTAATCTAAACATACATATTTCAAAAATTCATAAATATTTCCTAATCTAAATATCTTTATTTATATATAAAAGAATAAAACATTTGTTACATTCCACAAATATATTTATTCTATACCTCCACAAGCTTAATCATTATACTCTTTATCTCATTTTTTATAATACTTTATTCCTAGTATAACTCTTTATTTTTATTTTTATTTTTTCATTGATAATTTGTTTATGAGATCCTTTCCCAAAATAAAAAGGAGAATAGTTAAAAAAAACAAGCCAAAAAAATAATCTTTTTTTGGTAAGGCAAAAGACTTAAAACATTACAAAAATACAAATTAGACTAAACAAACTATAGATTCAACTTGCACCACCAAGCCCTAAGAACTATAACCACCAACCATAACAATAAATATATTATAATAATAATCTAGTTCAATTACCATCCAACATATGCCAAGATCAATTACCATCCAACATATGATGTTTCATTGGATCCAAACCAACTGTCACCAAACATGAACCCAAATCAAACAAGTTGTATAAATAACCTAGCTTCTCAAAATTATGCTTCCCTTAGTCAAAACACTCCTTCAAAACCATAGTAATTGAGGCTATATCACCAACCATGGAGGAGGATCAGTAATCCCATAGAACACCAACCTAGCCAATAATTTGACCACCTCAATCCTCTCAAAAAAATGTCTAACTAAATGCATGAATTCCAGAACAAGTAGGGTGACATTACTTCCTCCAATGGGGGAGGTGGAAACCATAAAACTAATCATATTTACACCTTAACCTAAAACAATAGGGACTTGATGTAACTATGAAGGAGTGAAAATTTCCTTTCCATATCCCTATAAGCTATTATCAACACTAGCTTAAGATTGTCTTCATTTAAGAAGGGAAGAGACTCTTCCTACCCACCATCAATTACTAACAGAGCTTCAGCTATGCCCACCCTAAATTCTAAATTTAAAAATAAATCTACCAATGATTTCACATCCTTTTTACTAGAAAAAAGGAAAAATATATTTCTTGCAAAAAGGGAAGTAGCCATCAAATTAACTTTAACTAGCCAAATTTCACAAAGAAATTTGACCTGAATAATAAAAATTATAGAACTAAAAGCTCTTTTGATGTTACCCATAAAATGATTTGCATTATACCATGCAATACCTTGCCAATAAATTGTATTTCCCTTGTCTTTCACAAGTCCATAACTAAAGGATACAACAAGGATTCCAACACTACAGAATCTATTTTATCTATTACCCCAAAACTGAAAACTCTAGACTAAACTATTGCATTTGTTTTTCACCACAACCAAAATAACATTAGTAGGAACAAAGAATTAAAATGATAAACCATAGATTTAAATCCACCTCAGAAATGAAATTAATTCACATGAACCATTGATAAAAAAAAATATGATGATGGTGGAAGTAAAAAAAGATAATTATATAATATTGGATAAATTATTACATAAACTCTTCACCCATGTTTCACAATGATTATCAATCATTATATCCATAGATTGATTAATTTCAATATTCACCAAGGCATCAACATATTTATTATCTTCACAAAAGCAGTGACTAACCTTATAATCTTCAAAATAATTTAATAAGAGACAAGCTTTATTTGTATTATAAGATAAATTCAAATATTTTTTATTTCTATTATTTAGATATTGAATAATAACATGATATTTCCCTTACATCAAAATGTTGGAGTTATCACTGCACTCAATGTTCTCTAGACCAAACACCAGTGCTAGTGTTTTTGATCCATTATTTGTTCCATCAAAGAGTTTAATCGAACCAACCCAAATTAAATAACCACTATAAACCTAGATAATGAAACCCACTCAAAATTCATTGGGATTACCACATGTGACTCCATCAAAATTCAATTTGAGCCTACCTAGTATGGGAGGAACTAAATCAGGATGTTCCTTCCTATAGTTGATTCTACAATCTACAACTGACCCTTTAAATGGATACTCTTTATTATTATTATTATGTGATTTTATTATTATCATCATGTTATTATATTATTATTATGTTATCTTTCATGGCATTTGACATCATTATATATCCTTTATAATAAAAAATTTGTCTCTAATATGATAGTTACTTTTGGTAACCATTAATTTAAATTTATTTCCCTTATTAACTTTGAACTAGATTATTTTAATTATATTACATAATATATATGTATTTTCATTATGTAAAATATTATATATTCTTCATCCAAATGTCTATACATGCCATAAATCTACATGTGATACAAACCATTTATTATGGTATGATTGTAGCCTTTCAATGTAATATAATATGAATGTAGTCTCTACTATGTAACTTAATGATATTACTATTTTGTTAAAAAGTATTTCAGACATTTACATGGATTTTTTTAACTATTTACTATCCTTAGGACATCTCTAAATATTCCTATCAATAATAATCCAAATCAACACATCTAACTCATACTACTACAAAAAAATGAAACAAAAATTTTACCATGTGAAGGTAACACATTCAACAATCATACATTTATAAAACTAGCATAAGATAACATAATATTCATTCTCAAATCATCCAAATTATTTTTATATGAAAATTTAACCCCTGATAAAAAAATATACCTTTTTAAGTTGTGGTTATTATGGAAGCTTTCAATTAAGTATAATAATGTATCTTTTGATGTCAATTTTGTGCTTCAAAATTATCGCATGTTATTTCATTACTTTTGTGAAAAAAAAAATATCTCCTCAAATACCTTTTGTATAAATTATGAGTCTTCTACTTATTCAAAAAATAGCTAGAGTATGTTTTGATTCTATTGAATGCTATGATTATCCAATAGTTATCATAGACATTTAAAATGCCTTATAAATATTTGTAGATTGATACTACTTTATTTTATCTATATATCACATTACTTGTTATTAAAACATGTGTAAGGTTTTGATAACATACATCTATGTTATTTCTATCTTGATAAATAATCAAACAACAATTTATCCCCATTTTGAAACTTTATCTTATCGTTAGTATTTACCACACCCAGATGTCATTTACTAGTTTTCAACGTGGTGGTTAATCCATATATCTTTATTTTATTTTGTTTTATAATTTTTTAATATTTTCTTTATTTTCTATTTTTTACCAAAATTCTTTCATATTTCTCTCACTTTTAAAATTTTTTGTTTTTACATTTTTTTAAAAAATTAACTCTTTTTTATTTTTTAATCTTTTCCACACTTTTTTCTCTTTACAATTTTTGTTATATTAATTTAGTAATTACCAACAAATTTATTGTTTTTTTGGTACTACAATGTCCACAAAATCATAATTAAAATGGAAGCTGATGATACCTTAGAGGACACCTCAACAAAAAAAAAGGGGTTGATACAAAAGAGACTACCAAAGAGGAAGAGAATATAACCAATATATGTAAATGATAATTTGATTTGAGTTTAGTATTAAATGGCATGTTTCAATAAACAGTACATAGGAAAATAATATACATTGTGTATTTTTATAAGAAAGTGGTATATATGATTCATTTAATTACCACATAGTTGATAAATACTACATACATGATGGCATGACCATAGAATATATATGAGGAATGATACCCTAAAAACATACATATAATCTAAAATGAGTATAATATTCCTAGGAAATGATGTGGATATTGATTGAAATGCATGGACCAAAATCCCATGATGCTCAGGATTATAAAGAAGAGGAATAATTAAGGCCATAAATGAAAAAAATATTATCTTTGAGTCTATAGAAACATAAACAAGTGGTGAAAGATAAATAAGAGTTTCATGTAAGATAAATAAAAGTAACTTTATTTAGTGAGTTATATGAGTAATAAAATTTGATAAAGGAATTAAGATAAACAGATGGAGAAAATGTAAACTTAAAAAAAGAAAAAAGTTTTAAATAAACATATAAATGAAAGAAAAAAATATATTTTGTGGGCTTAAAATAAATGGATTGTATTTTCAAAATGCACTATTATATTTTGGAGTGGAATAAACATAATTATATAAGGTACTTGGGAAAATTTAGGAAAATTGTCATTACATGTAGTAACATATGACATTGTTTGGGCAAAAAGGACTCTTAGATCTCACATTGGTGTACCCATAGGTATGAAAGTAGATTTCATGGGGATTAATAAAAATATTATTTTTTAAACCATATAAATATGTGAAAAAAGTCATCATATCCAATTTTACTATATCTGGAATGATTGATAGATTATATTGGAATACTATACTCAAAAACTGAGGAAATCATAATCGAAGGAAATGGAGTGATAATCCATTTACAATTATAAATTGGTATATTTGTCATGTGAATGAGAGAAAAATGGGATTAATAATATTGAAGAGACCAAGAATATGTTTGTTTCATAAATTAAATTAATAGATATCTCAAATTTAACAAGGACTATAAATGAAATAAAAATGACTAAATTTGCTAAAAGAGTGATTAACTTGAGTCAAACGCAAATACAGATAGTGTATCATAAAGGTATATATAACCTAAGATAATATTTGAAAATTTATTCCACATAAAGAGGAGGGTTCCAATATCTACCAATGATACAAAAAAATATCAAATTTATTGTAAACATAAAAATGGTTATTATGTATTAAAATATGAAATTTATGTGTATATATTATGAAAGTAAATAGTATAGAATATGCATAGGAATATTTTGATGGACACATAAGTTATTCTAAAATTATGGTTAAGTATTGAAAGAGTGAAAAAATATCTCATATTACTATAATAATATAAATCAGGAAGTGAAAGAATCTATAAAAAAAAGATGTAAGTCATATTAAGTTAAAATTATAAAAAGGTGTAGTTATTAGAAGCATTTAAAAAATTTAAAATTATATATCTTAGTCTTAAAAACTTAAAAATTAGAATACTAGGAGAAAAGGTTGAAACAATCATGGGAATATTAGAAATAATAACACAGAAAGAAACAAATAGATTTATTAGTACTAGATTGAAATACTATTAAAAAAAAAAAAAAATGGTCAAAGTTAAACTGGAAAAAAAATAAAAGAGGAAAAATTCAAAACAATTTTGCCAAAAAATATAAATTTTCAATGTTTTTTTTTTGAAAAGATAAAAATTCATAATCATGAAAAATGTATAAAATAATAAATAATTTTAAAAAAATAAATTAACAAAACAAGATAAAAAATATATAGATTGACCACCAAGTTGATAAAATGATAAGCAACAAATTGGTGGGGTAAGTATTGAGGACAAAACAATGTCTCAAAATGGGGTAAATGGTTGTTGGATTCTGTATCAATATAGAAAAACTTTTTTGTATACCACATAAGTCTCACACATGTCATAGTGACAATAAAGGAAATA